>JASTWF010000579.1:243313-301697 GCA_030390025.1 Squalus acanthias | reverse complement strand
CCAGCTCCCCGGGTCAGTGAGAGACCAGCTCCCCGGGTCAGTGAGAGACCAGCTCCCCGGGTCAGAGAGAGACCAGCTCCCAGGGTCAGTGAGAGACCAGCTCCCCGGGTCAGTGAGAAACCAGCTCCCCGGGTCATTGAGAAACAAGCTCCCCGGGTCAGTGAGAGACCAGCTCCCCGGGTCAGTGAGAAACCAGCTCCCCGGGTCAGTACACTGGTAACCTTTCGGTCAATGAGATATTTGTGGTTCACCTCTATATCCACGATTGGTCTGTTTGATACCAGCAGAGGACGGGATCACCAAAAGCTGTTTGTAATAGCTGGGTAGAATTGAAAATCCATCAAGTGATAATGAATCGTAAACTTGCTTTAAGTGCATTCATTGTAACCACAGATAGCACTTAGTTAATTCATCTGCTCTCTCTTTATTGCTCCTGAGCTGGGCTGGGCGGGAGGAATGTAATGAACAAAGAAAGGCAGCAAGAGGCCCTGCTTCACTGCGTGGGTTTTTATGGCACAGTAACCACAGGCCTGAGAATAGAGAATCAATGGGAAATAAAATCAGCAGGATATTTAAATCAGGCCAAAGGGACAGGCCAAGGTGGTGAAAGACTCTGCATAATAGGGGGGGAGGGGTGAAGGGTGAAAGGTGGGGGTGAGAGGTGAAGGATGGGGGTGAGGGGTGAAGGGTGGGGTGAGGGGTGAAGGGTGAAGGGTGGGGTGAGGGGTGAAGGGTGAAGGGTGGGGTGAGGGGTGAAGGGTGGGGTGAGGGGTGGGGTTGAGGGGTGAAGGGTGGGGGTGAGGGGTGATGGGTGAGAAGTGAGGGGTGAAGGGTAAGAGGTGAGGGGTAAAGGGTGATCTAAATATGTCAGGACAACTGAGGGTGGGATGATTGACAACTTGGGAGAGCTTATTTTCCAAGTGTCCAGTGGAAAGGAATGAAGGAGAACATGATCACATCAGCATTTTGGACCAAATTTCCCAACAGGACAACAAAGACAACCCAACAGCAGAAAATGAATTGGCGAATCTCAGGGTTAATTATCCCGGAAACTGCGGATTCCGCCGCTGATCCCAGCAAACTTCAGCAGAAAATATTGAGTATTTAGAAATCTAGAGCTGGCAGAGCAGGAGCTGGAACCTGAGCTGGAGCAGCTGGTGGGCAGAAGGTCTATTGTCGGGGGGCTGTTGGAGAACAAAATTATGAGGTGTACAAAATTATGAGGGGCATAGATAGGGTAGATAGAAAGGAACTTTTCCCCTTAGTAGAGGGGTCAATAACCAGGGGGCATAGTTTCAAGGTAAGGGGCAGGAGGTTTAGAGGGGATTTGAGGAAAAACGTTTTCACCCAGAGGGTGGTTGGAATCTGGAACTCACTGCCTGAAAGGGTGGTAGAGGCAGGAACCCTCACAACATTCAAGAAGCATTGAGATGCGCACTTGAAACGCCATAGCATACAAGGCTACGGACCAAGTGCTGGAAAATGGGTTTAGAATATAGATAGGGCTTGATGGCCGGTGCGGACACGATCGACCAAAGGGCCTCTTTCTGTGCTGTATAACTCTGTGACTCTATAACTCGGATGCGGAGATGCCGGTGTTGGACTGGGGTGGACAAAAGTGAGAAGTCGCACAACACCAGGTTATAGTCCAACAGCTTTATTTGAAATCACAAGCTTTCGGAGCGGCTGCTCCTTCGTCAGGTGAAGTGAAGAAATACATATGGGCACAGCATATATAGACAGAGAACAATGCCTGTGCAGAGAGCAATGCCAGACGACTACAGTTAATCTTTCTAACTGCCCTTTATCACACCTCGGCAGAGAGACAATCACGGCAATCAAAGGTGTGGATGGTGTCCAAACAGGTCAGTCAGGAAAACATTACATCAAAGACGATAGCAAAATACAACAAAGACAATGAGGGGGGGTCACAAGGGGTCAAATGTGGCAGATGCTGGAGTCTGTATGGAGAACAAAAAACTTCTCACTTCTATAACTCGGAAGTGCAGAGACGCGAAGAGGACAAATGGGAGCAGATAAACCGAGGCTGGAAATGGAACCTGCCGGAATAGTTTAAAGAGACTGACGCCAACTTTCATGTGCAAAGTGATCAAGAAAACTGGCAATCCACTGGCCGAGGATCTGGGCGAGGGTTTCAGAGATTTGTCACCACCACTGTCCCGCTGACCCTGTGCTGGGCGGGCACTTCAACTCAAACCATCAACTCGCAAACCCATTTCCCTGTGTTCTGTTACAGTCTCCTTTTTCATATACTGATCCAATTCCATTTTCACCTTCTCTGTTCCAGTAAAAAAGCTCAATTTTTTTGCCCTTTCTTCATAACATTCATAACATCACTTTCCTACTGAATCTCCGCTCTCTCCTCTCCCTGTAACTGGGAGCCCAGAACTGTTCGCAACACTGTACCTGCCCTGGGAGTGTTTGATGGAACAGTGTAGAGGGAGCTTTACTCTGCATCTAACCCGTGCTGTACCTGCCCTGGGAGTGTTTGATGGGACAGTGTAGAGGGAGCTTTACTCTGTATCTAACCCGTGCTGTACCTGCCCTGGGAATGTTTCATGATTGAGAGGTCGCACAACACCAGGTTATAGTCCAACAGTTTTATTTGAAATCACAAGCTTTCGGAACTATCGCTCCTTCCTCAGGTGAAGTAAATTGGATACAGAATCGTCAGAGCATATATAGATGGAAAAAAAAGCATGTGTACTTTACAATTGCAGACCAATAAATTAAATCATCCTGACTATCTGCCGAGGTGTGATAAAGTTAATTAAGTCAGCCAGGAAGGTACCACATCAAAAGACATAGCAAGATACAACTGAGACAATGAGGTGAAGTCGCAGGGGTTCTAACGTGTCAAAAGCTGCCGTCTGTATGTAAAACGAAAAGCTTTAAAAAAAAAAATTTACTTTTTTACTGGGAAAATTTTTACTTTTTTACTGGGAATCACATCTGTGAACAAGCTAACGACGACTCGAGTCCGGATCACGTCATGTATCGTGACATAAACCCAAGATCCCGATTGAGACCGTCTTCATGAGTGCAGAACTTGGCTATCAGTTTCTGCTCGATGATTTTGCGTTGTCGTGTGTTTCTAAGGTTGCCTTGGAGAACGCTTACCCGCAGATCCGAGGCTGAATGTCCTTGACTGCTGAAGTGTTCCCCGACTGGGAGGTAACAATCCTGCCTGGCGATTGTTGCGCGGTGCTCGTTCATACGTTGTCTCAGTGTCTGCATGGTCTCGCCGATGTACCATGCCGCGGTGCATTCTTTCCTGCAACGTATGAGGTAGACAACGTTGGCCGAGTCACATGAGTATGTACCATGTACCTGGTGGGTAGTGTCCTCACGTGTGATGGTGGTATCTGTGTTGATGATCTGGCATGTCTTGCAGAGTTTGCCATGGCAGGGTTGTGTGGTGTCGTGGTCGCTGTTATCCTGAAAGCTGGGTAATTTGCTGCGAACGATGGTACTTCTGAGGTTAGGCGGCTGTTTGAAGGCAAGTAGTGGAGGCGTGGGGATGGCCTTAGCGAGGTGTTTGTCGTCATCGATGACATGTTGAAGGCTGCGAAGAACATGTCGTAGTTTCTCCGCTCCGGGGAAGTACTGGACGACGTAGGGTACCCTGTTGGTTGTGTCCCGTGTTTGCCTTCTGAGGAGGTCTATGCGATTTTTCGCTGTGGCCCGTCGGAACTGTCGATCGATGAGTCGAGCGTCATATCCCGTTCTTACGAGGGCGTTTTTCAGCGTCCGTAGGTGTCCATCGCGTTCCTCCTCGTCTGAGCAGATCCTGTGTATTCGCAGGGCTTGTCCATAGGGGATGGCTTCTTTAACATGGTTAGGGTGGAAGCTGGAGAAGTGGAGCATCGTGAGGTTGTCCGTGGGCTTGCGGTAGAGTGAAGTGCTGAGGTGTCCGTCTTTGATGGAGATTCGTGTGTCCAGGAATGAGACCGATTCTGAGGAGTAGTCCATGGTGAGTTTGATGGTGGGATGGAACTTGTTTATGTTATCGTGTAGTCTTTTCAGTGATCCTTCGCCATGGGTCCAAAGGAAGAAAATGTCGTCGATGTATCTGGTGTACAGCGTTGGCTGGAGGTCCTGTGCAGCGAAGAAGTCTTGCTCGAACTTGTGCATGAAGATGTTGGCGTATTGGGGTGCGAATTTGGTCCCCATGGCTGTTCCGTGTGTTTGGGTAAAAAAATGGTTGTCGAAGGTGAAGACATTGTGGTCAAGGATGAAGCGGATGAGTTGTAGGATGGCGTCTGGAGATTGGCTGTTGTTGATGTTGAGTACTGAGGCTGTTGCAGCGATGCCGTCATCGTGGGGGATACTGGTGTAGAGTGCCGATACGTCCATCGTGGTAAGGAGTGTTCCTGGTTCAACTGGTCCGTGGGTGCTGAGTTTCTGTAAGAAGTCTGTAGTTTCATGAGACAGTGTGGAGGGAGCTTTACTCTGTACCAAATCCGTGCTGTACCTGCCATGGGAGTGTTTGATAGGGCAGTTTAGTGGCAACTTTACTCTGTATCTACCCGGTGCTGTAACTGCCCTGGGAGTGTTTGATAGGGCAGTGTAGAGAGAGCTTTACTCTGTATCTATCCGGTGCTGTACCTGCCCTGGGAGTGTTTGATGGGACAGCGTAGAGGGAGCTTTACTCTGTATCTAACCCATGCTGTTCCTGCCATGGAGTGTTTGATCGGAGAGCGTAGAGGGAGCTTTACTCAGTATCTAACCCGTGCAATACTTGCCCTGGGAGTATTTGATTGGACAGTATAGAGGGAGATTTACTCTGTATCTAACCCATGCCGTACCTGCCCTGGGAGTGTTTGATGGGAAAGTGTAGAGGGAGCTTTACTCTGTATCTAACCAGTGATGTACCTGCCCCAGGAGTGTTTGATGGGACAGTGTAGAGGGAGCTTTACTCTGTATCTAACCCGTCCTGTATCTGCCCTGGGAGTGTTTGTTGGGACAGTGTAGAGCGTGCTTTACTCTGTATCTAACCCGTGCTGTACCTGCCCTGGGAGTGTTTGATGTGACCGTGTAGAGGGAGCTTTACTCTGTATCTAACCCGTGCTGTACCTGCCCCGGGAGTGTTTGATGGGACAGCGTAGAGGGAGCTTTACTCTGTATCTAACCCATGTTGTACCTGCCCTGGAAGTGTTTGATGGGACAGCGTAGAGGGAGCTTTACTCTGTATGTAACCCATGTTGTACCTGCCCTGGGAGTGTTTGATGGGACAGCGTAGAGGGAGCTTTACTCTGTATCTAACCCATGCTGTACCTGCCCTGGGAGTGTTTGATAGGGCAGTTTAGAGGGATCTTTGCTCTGTATCTAACCCATGTTGTACCTGCCCTGGGAGTGTTTGATGGGACAGTGTAGAGGGAGCTTTTCTCTGTATCTATCCGGTGCTGCACCTGCCCTGGGAGTATTTGATGGGGCAGTGTAGAGGGAGCTTTACTCTGTATCTAACCCATGCTGTACCTGCCCTGGGAGTGTTTGATGGGACAGTGTAGAGGGAGCTTTACTCTGTTTCTAATTCGTGCTGAACCTGCCCTGGGAGTGTTTGATGGGACAGTGTAGAGGGAGCTTTACTCTGAATCTAACCCGTGCTGAACCTGCCCTGGGAGTGTTTGATGGAACAGTGTAGAGGGAGCTTTACTCTTTATCTAACCGTAAAAGGGAGAAGCATAAACGTATGTTGCCTCCCTGGTGCCAGGGTCAAGGATGTCACTGAATGGCTGCAGGGCATTCTGAAGGGGGAGGGTGAACAGTCAGAGGTTGTGGTTCACATTGGTACCAACGACATGGGTAGAAAGAGGGATGAGGTCCTGCAACAAGAATTTAGGGAGCTAGGTAGCAGATTAAAAAGCAGGACCTCAAAGGTTGTAATCTCTGGATTACTCCTGGTGCCACGTGCTAGTGAGTATAGGAATAGGAGGATAGAGCAGATGAATGCGTGGCTAAAGAGTTGGTGCAGGAGGGAGGGCTTTAGTTTCCTGGATCACTGGGTTTGCTTCTGGGGAAGGTGGGACCTGTACAAGTCAGACGGGTTGCACCTGAACCAGAATGGGACCAACATCCTTGCGGGGAGGTTTGCTAGTGCTGTTGGGGGGGGTTTAATCTAACTTGGCAGAGGGATGGGATATGGAGTAGAGCTATAGTAGGGGGTGATGCGCAGCCAAATATAGAGGAAAAAACAAGTCAGTCTGGAAGGCAGAGCAAATATGTAACAGCACAAGGGAGTATGGCAAGGCTGTATGGCATTTATTTTAATGCAAGGAGTCTTGCGAGTAAGGCAGATGAATTGAAGGTGTTGATGAACACATGGGAGTATGATATTGTTGCTATCACAGAGACATGGTTGAGGGAGGGGCAGGACTGACAGCTCAATATTCCGGGGTGTAGAATCTTCAGGCGAGACAGAGGGGGGTGTAAAAGAGGACGGGCTGTTGCAACATTAATCAAGGACTCAATTACTGCTGTAAGGAGGGATGATATCTTAGCAGGTTCCTCTAATGAGGCCATATGGGTAAACTTAAAAACAAAAAGGGGGCAAGCACTTTGCTGGGAGTGTACTATAGGCCCCCAAACAGTCAGGGGGAGATAGAGGAACAGATATGTAGGCAAATCTCAGAGAAGTGTAGAAATAATAGGGTAATAATAGTAGGGGATTTCAACTTCCCCAATATTAACTGGGATAGTCAGAGTGTGAAAGGCTTAGAGGGTGTGGAATTCTTAAAGTGCATCCAGGAGAGCTTTTTGAGCCAGCATGTAGAAAGTCCTACAAGAGAGGGGGCGGTACTAGACCTAATTCTAGGGAATGTAGCCGGGCAAGTGGTAGAAGTGTCAGTAGGAGAGCATTTTGGTGGCAGTGACCATAATTCGGTGAGATTTAAGGTAGTCATGGAAAAGGACAAAGATGGACCAGAAATAAAGGTTCTAAATTGGGAGAAGGCCGATTTTAATATAATAAGGCAGGATCTGGCCAAAGTGGACTGGGATCAGCTACTTGTAGGAAAATCCACATCAGAGCAGTGGGAGTCATTCAGAAAGGAAATAGAGAGAGTACAGCACCAACATGTTCCCGTAAAGGTCAAGGGTGGGACCAACAAGTCCAGGGAACCCTGGATGTCAAGGGGTATACAAGAATGGATTAGGAAAAAAAGGGAGGCTTTTGGCAGATACAAAGGACTAAAAACAGTGGAAGCCCTAGAGAAGTATAGAAAGTGCAGGGGGGTACTTAAAAAAGAAATTAGGAGAGCGAAGAGGGGGCATGAAAAAACACTGGCGGGCAAAATAAAGGAAAATCCCAAGGTGTTTTATAAGTATATTAAAGGCAAGAGGATAACTAGGGAAAGAGTAGGGCCCATTAGGGACCAAAGTGGCAATCTGTGTGTAGAGCCGGAAGATGTAGGTGAGGTTTTAAATGAATATTTTGCATCTGTGTTCACTATGGAGAAGGACGATGTAAGCATAGAAATCAGGCAGGGGGATTGTGATATACTTGAACAAATTAGTATTGAGAGGGAGGAGGTACTAGCAGTTTTAGCGGGCTTAAAAGTGGATAAATCCCCAGACCCAGACGAGATGTATCCCAGGCTGCTGTGTGAGGCAAGGGAGGAGCTTGCAGGGGCTCTGACACAAATTTTCAGAACCTCTCTGGCCACAGAGTGGGGTGCCAGAGGACTGGAGGACAGCTAACGTAGTATCATTATTCAAGAAGGGTAGTAGGGATAAACCAGGGAATTACAGGCCAGTGAGCCTAACATCAGTGGTAGGGAAATTATTGGAAAAAATTCTGAGGGACAGAATTAGTCTCCACTTGGAGATGCAAGGATTAATCAAGGATAGTCAGCATGGCTTTGTCAGGGGGAGATCATGTCTAACCAATTTGATTGAATTTTCGAGGGGGTGACTAGGTGTGTGGATGAGGGTAGTGCAGTTGATGTGGTCTACATGGACTTCAGTAAGGCTTTTGACAAAGTCCCGCATGGGAGACTGGTCAAGAAGGTAAGAGCCCATGGGATCCAGGGCAATTTGGCACATTGGATCCAAAATTGGCTTAATGGCAGGAGGCAGAGGGTGATGGTCGAAGGTTGTTTTTGTGACTGGAAGCCTGTGTCCAGTGGTGTACTGCAGGGATCAGTGCTGGGTCCCTTGCTGTTTGTAGTGTACATTAATGATTTAGATATGAATGTAGGAGGTATGATCAGTAAGTTCGCAGATGACACGAAAATTGGTGGAGTGGTAAATAGCGAGGAGGGAAGCCTCAGGCTACAGGATGATATAGATGGGATGGTTAGATGGGCAGAACAGCGGCAAATGGAATTTAACTCTGAAAAGTGTGAGGTGATGCATTTTGGGAGGACTAACAAGGCAAGGGAATACACAATGAATGGTAGGACCCTAGGAAGGACAGAGGACCAGAGGGACCTTGGTGTGCATGTACATAGATCCCTGAAGGCAGCAGGACAGGTAGCTAAGGTGGTTAAAAAGGCATATGGAATACTTGCCTTCATTAGCCGAGGCATAGAATATAAGGTTATGATGGAATAACAACAGAAAACGCTGGAAAAACTCAGCAGGCGAGGCAGCATCCATGGAGAGAGAAACAGAGTTAACGTTTCAGGTCGATGACCTTTCGTCAGAACTGGAAAGAGCCGGAAATCAAATAGATTTAAGGCAAGGATAAAGCTGGGAAAAGGGGGAGGGGATGAAAGAACAAAAGGGGAGATTAAGAGACATTAAGAGATATGCAAGGCTAGAGGTGGTGTTAATGTGACAGGTTAAGGCTGAAAGAAGTGTGAAATGCACTGGCAGAATGAAGGACAGCTGCCAGCTTCTAGGAGGGAAAAAAAAGTGGGGGGGGGGCCAAATAAAAGGGTGGATGAAAAAATAAAATATAAATGTGATTGGAGCTAAGGTTATGATCTAAAATTGTTGAACTCGATATTGAGTCCAGAGGGCTGTAGCGTGCCTAAACGAAAGATGAGGTGCTGTTCCTCGAGCTTACGCTGCGCTTCCGTGGAACACTGTAATAGGCCGAGGACGGTGAGGTCAGAGTGGGAGTGAAGCGGTGAATTAAAGTGACAGGCGACCGGGAACTCAGGGTCCCCCTTACGGACTGAACGGAGGTGTTCCGCAAAGCGGTCACCCAATCTGCGTTTGGTCTCCCCAATGTAGAGGTGACCACATCGTGAGCAGCGAACACAGTATACTAAATTGCAGGAAGTACAAGTAAATCGCTGTTTCACCTGGAAGGGGTGTTTGGGGCCCTGGACAGTGGGAAGAGGGGAGGTATAAGGGCATGTGTTGCATCTCCTGCGCTTGCACGGGAAGGTGCCGGGCGAAGGGGAAGGGGTGCTGGGGGTGGTAGAGGAGTGGACTAGGGTGTCGCGGAGGGAGCGGTCCCTGCGGAATGCTGAAAGGGGAGGTGAGGGGAAGATGCGTTTGGTGGTGGGATCACGCTGGAGGTGGCGGAAATGGCGGAGGATGATCCGTTGAATGTGGAGGCTGGTGGGGTGAAAGGTGAGGACAAGGGGAACCCTATCGTGGTTCCGGGAGGGAGGGGCAGGGGTGAGGGCAGAAGTGCGGGAGATAGAACGGACACGGTCGAGGGCCGTGTCGACCACGGTAGAGGGGAATCCTCGGTTGAGGAAAAAGGAAGACATGTCGGAAGCACTGGTATGGAAGGTGGCATCATCAGAGCAGATGCGGCGGAGACGGAGAAACTGGGAGAATGGAATAGAGTCCTTACAGGAGGCGGGGTGGGAGGAAGTGTAGTCCAGGTAGCTGTGGGAGTCAGTGGGCTTGTAGTGAATGTTAGTCAATAACCTATCCCCAGAGATGGAGACGGAGAAGTCGAGGAAGGGAAGGGAAGAGTCGGAGATGGACCATGTGAAGGTGAGGGAAGGGTGGAAATTGGAAGCATAGTGAATGAAATGTTCTAGTTCAGGGCGAGAGCAGGAGACGGCACCGATACAGTCATCAATGTCCCGGAAAAAGAGGTGAGGGAGGGGACCCGAGTAGGACTGGAACAAAGAGTGTTCCACATATCCCACGAAAAGGCAGGCATAGTTAGGACCCATGCGGGTACCCATAGCAACACCTTTAATTTGGAGGAAGTGAGTGGAGTCAAAGGAGAAGTTGTTCAATGTGAGAACAAGATCAGCCAGGCGGAGGAGGGTGGTGGTGGATGGGGACTGGTTGGGCCTCTGTTCAAGGAAGAAGCGGAGCGCCCTCAGGCCATCTTGGTGGGGAATGGAGGTGTAGAGGGATTGTACGTCCATAGTGAAGAGGAGACGGTTGGGGCCGGGAAACTGGAAACTGTTAAAGTGGCGGAGGGCGTCGGAAGAGTCGCGGATGTAGGTGGGAAGAGACTGGACAAGGGGAGAAAAAATAGAGTCAAGATAGGAAGAGATAAGTTCTGTGGGGCAAGAACAGGCTGAAACGATGGGTCTACCGGGGCAGTCCTGTTTGTGGATCTTGGGAAGGAGGTAGAAGCGGGCTGTGCGGGGTTGGGGAACTATGAGGTTGGCGGCCGTGGGGGGAAGATCTCCAGAGGAGATGAGGTCAGTGACGGTCTTGGAAATGGTGGTTTGATGTTCGGTAGTGGGGTCATGGTCCAGGTGGAGGTAGGAGGAGGTGTCGGAGAGTTGGCGTTCAGCTTCCGCTAGGTAGAGGTCGGTACGCCAAACAACAACAGCACCACCCTTGTCAGCAGGTTTAATGACAATGTCGGGGTTGGATCTGAGGGAATAGAGTGCGGCAAGTTCAGAGGGAGGTAGGTTGGAGTGAGAGAGGGGAGCAGAGAAATGGAGACGGCCGATGTCACGCCGGCAGTTGGCAATGAAAAGATCTAGAGAGGGTAAGAGGCCAGAGGGAGGGGTCCAGGTAGAACGGGAATTCTGAAAGCGGGAGAAAGGGTCAGCCGTAGGGGGGGAAGACTCCTGGCCAGAGAAGTGGGCACGGAGGCGCAGGCGGCGGAAAAAGAGCTCAGCATCGTGCCGAGCTCGAAATTCATTGAGGTGGGGGCGTAAGGGGATGAAACTCAGGCCTTTGCTGAGGACTGATCGTTCGGGGTCGGAAAGGGGAAGGTCAGAAGGGATAGTGAAAACGCGGCAGGGGGTGAGATTGGGAGAAGGGGGGTCAGAGGAAAGTGAAGGGGAAGAAGGTTCCGGAGGTTTTCACTATCCCTTCTGACCTTCCCCTTGCTGCACACTATTCCCTCAGATCCAACCCCGACATTGTCATTAAACCTGCTGACAAGGGTGGTGCTGTTGTTGTTTGGCATACCGACCTCTACCTAGCGGAAGCTGAATGCCAACTCTCTGACACCACCTCCTACCTCCACCTGGACCATGACCCCACTACCGAACATCAAACCACCATTTCCAAGACCGTCACTGACCTCATCTCCTCTGGAGATCTTCCCCCCACGGCCGCCAACCTCATAGTTCCCCAACCCCGCACAGCCCGCTTCTACCTCCTTCCCAAGATCTACAAACAGGACTGCCCCGGTAGACCCATCGTTTCAGCCTGTTCTTGCCCCACGGAACTTATCTCTTCCTATCTCGACTCTATTTTTTCTCCCCTTGTCCAGTCTCTTCCCACCTACATCCGCGACTCTTCCGACGCCCTCCGCCACTTTAACAGTTTCCAGTTTCCCGGCCCCAACCGTCTCCTCTTCACTATGGACGTACAATCCCTCTACACCTCCATTCCCCACCAGGATGGCCTGAGGGCACTCCGCTTCTTCCTTGAACAGAGGCCCAACCAGTCCCCATCCACCACCACCCTCCTCCGCCTGGCTGATCTTGTTCTCACATTGAACAACTTCTCCTTTGACTCCACTCACTTCCTCCAAATTAAAGGTGTTGCTATGGGTACCCGCATGGGTCCTAACTATGCCTGCCTTTTCGTGGGATATGTGGAACACTCTTTGTTCCAGTCCTACTCGGGTCCCCTCCCTCACCTCTTTTTCCGGTACATTGATGACTGTATCGGTACCGTCTCCTGCTCTCGCCCTGAACTAGAAAATGTCATTCACTTTGCTTCCAATTTCCACCCTTCCCTCACCTTCACATGGTCCATCTCTGACTCTTCCCTTCCCTTCCTCGACTTCTCCGTCTCCATCTCTGGGGATAGGTTATTGACTAACATTCACTACAAGCCCACTGACTCCCACAGCTACCTGGACTACACTTCCTCCCACCCCGCCTCCTGTAAGGACTCTATTCCATTCTCCCAGTTTCTCCGTCTCCGCCGCATCTGCTCTGATGATGCCACCTTCCATACCAGTGCTTCCGACATGTCTTCCTTTTTCCTCAACCGAGGATTCCCCTCTACCGTGGTCGACACGGCCCTCGACCGTGTCCGTTCTATCTCCCGCACTTCTGCCCTCACCCCTGCCCCTCCCTCCCGGAACCACGATAGGGTTCCCCTTGTCCTCACCTTTCACCCCACCAGCCTCCACATTCAACGGATCATCCTCCGCCATTTCCGCCACCTCCAGCGTGATCCCACCACCAAACGCATCTTCCCCTCACCTCCCCTTTCAGCATTCCGCAGGGACCGCTCCCTCCGCGACACCCTAGTCCACTCCTCTATCACCCCCAGCACCCCTTCCCCTTCGCCCGGCACCTTCCCGTGCACGCGCAGGAGATGCAACACATGCCCTTATACCTCCCCTCTTCCCACTGTCCAGGGCCCCAAACACCCCTTCCAGGTGAAACAGCGATTTACTTGTACTTCCTGCAATTTAGTATACTGTATTCGCTGCTCACAATGTGGTCACCTCTACATTGGGGAGACCAAACGCAGATTGGGTGACCGCTTTGCGGAACACCTCCGTTCAGTCCGTAAGGGGGACCCTGAGCTCCCGGTGGCCTTTAACTTTAATTCACCGCTTCACTCCCACTCTGACCTCACCGTCCTCGGCCTATTACACTGTTCCATGGAAGCGCAGCGTAAGCTCGAGGAACAGCACCTCATCTTTCGTTTAGGCACGCTACAGCCCTCTGGACTCAATATCGAGTTCAACAATTTTAGATCATAACCTTAGCTCCAATCACATTTATATTTTATTTTTTCATCCACCCTTTTATTTGGCCCCCCCCCCACTTTTTTTTCCCTCCTAGAAGCTGGCAGCTGTCCTTCATTCTGCCAGTGCATTTCACACTTCTTTCAGCCTTAACCTGTCACATTAACACCACCTCTTGCCTTGCATATCTCTTAATGTCTCTTAATGTCTCTTCATCTCCCCCTTTGTTCTTTTATCCCCTCCCCCTTTTCCCAGCTTTACTCTGGCCTTAAATCTATTTGATTTCCGGCTCTTTCCAGTTCTGACGAAAGGTCATCGACCTGAAACGTTAACTCTGTTTCTCTCTCCACGGATGCTGCCTGGCCTGCTGAGTTTTTCCAGCGTTTTCTGTTGTTATTTCGGATTTCCAGCATCTGCAGTATTTTGCTAAGGTTATGATGGAGCTGTACAAAACGTTAGTTAGGCCACAGCTGGAATACTGTGTGCAGTTCTGGTCACCACACTATAGGAAGGATGTGATTGCATTGGAGAGGGTGCAGAGGAGATTCACCAGGATGTTACCTGGGCTGGAGTGTTTCAGCTATGAAGAGAGACTGGACAGGCTGGGGTTGTTTTCCTTAGAGCAGAGAAGGCTGAGGGGGACCTGATTGAGGTGTACAAAATTATGAGGGGCATAGATAGGGTAGATAGAAAGGAACTTTTCCCCTTAGTAGAGGGGTCAATAACCAGGGGGCATAGTTTCAAGGTAAGGGGCAGGAGGTTTAGAGGGGATTTGAGGGAAAACTTTTTCACCCAGAGGGTGGTTGGAATCTGGAACTCACTGCCTGAAAGGGTGGTAGAGGCAGGAACCCTCACAACATTCAAGAAGCATTTAGATGAGCACTTGAAACGCCATAGCCTACAAGGCTACGGACCAAGTGCTGGAAAATGGGATTAGAATAGACAGGGCTTGATGGCCGGCACAGACACGATGGGCCGAAGGGCCTCTTTCAGTGCTGTATAACTCTGTGACTCTATGACTCTAAATCTTAAATCTCCAGAGGCAGTGCATTTTTCAGTAACTTGTTTGGAGGTGAGAAAGAGAATTAAATTGAATTCATTAGAAAAATCAGTCTAAAATCAACAGCAAACATGCTCAATCCGATGCGGGTTTGATTATTTAATAGCTGGGCTTAAATGTAATGAAAGCCCTTAGAGAGTTGTGGCTTTAATCAACGATAATGTTGCTTCTCCCAGCAGTGAGGTGTCGGCCAGGCTGTGCCTTAATTAAGCTACCCTGTGTCTCACTGTCCCGACTACTGACGAGCTTCAGACTGTTCAGCATTCGGTGATGTGCTGAGCTTTCAGGATGCGAGGAGTGTGGCAAGCAATTTTATTTTTAATAAATGTCCTTTGCTAGAAAATCACGCTGCCTGCCCCAGGCCAAGCAGCCGAACCGGTCCAGAGCTGTGGTCACCAACAGGGGCGGTGTGGCTCCCCCAGAAAATGGGTGGCCTCAATAAACCAGCAACTTGGAACCATTCATAGGGTCACTTGGGATATCGCTCGATTTCCCCACGATGGAAAATCCACCAAATGTCAGCCAGGTCTCAGTGGGCAGCACTCTCTCTCTCTCTCTCTCTCTCGCCTCTGAGTCAGAAGGTTGTGGGTTCAAGGCCCACTCCAGAGACATGAGCACAAATATCCAGGCTGACACTCCAGTGCAGTACTGAGGGAGCGCCACACTGTCGGAGGGGCAGTACTGAGGGAGCGCCGCACTGTCGGAGGGGCAGTACTGAGGGAGCTCCGCACTGTCGGAGGGGCAGTACTGAGGGAGCGCCGCACTGTCGGAGGGGCAGTACTGAGGGAGCGCCGCACTGTCGGAGGGGCAGTACTGAGGGAGCGCGGCACTGTCAGAGGGGCAGTACTGAGGGAGCGCCGCACTGTCGGAGGGGCAGTACTGAGGGAGTGCCGCACTGTCGGAGGGGCAGTACTGAGGGAGCGCCGCACTGTCGGAGGGGCAGTACTGAGGGAGTGCCGCACTGTCGGAGGGGCAGTACTGAGGGAGCGCCGCACTGTCGGAGGGGCAGTACTGAGGGAGCGCTGCACTGTCGGAGGGGCGGTACTGAGGGAGTGCCGCACTGTCGGAGGGGCAGTACTGAGGGAGTGCTGCACTGTCGGAGGGGCAGTACTGAGGGAGCGCTGCACTGTCGGAGGGGCAGTACCTAGGGAGCGCTGCACTGTTGGAGGGGCAGTACTGCGGGAGCGCTGCACTGTCGGAGGGGCAGTACTGAGGGAGCGCTGCACTGTCGGAGGGGCAGTACTGAGGGAGCGCTGCACTGTCGGAGGGGCAGTACTGAGGGAGCGCTGCACTGTCGGAGGGGCAGTACTGAGGGAGCGCTGCACTGTCGGAGGGGCAGTACTGAGGGAGTGCAGCACTGTCGGAGGGGCAGTACTGAGGGAGCGCTGCACTGTCGGAGCAGCAGTACTGAGGGAGCGCTGCACTGTCGGAGGGTCAGTACTGAGGGAGCGCTGCACTGTCGGAGGAGCAGTACTGAGGGAGCGCTGCACTGTCGGAGGGGCAGTACTGAGGGAGCGCTGCACTGTCGGAGGAGCAGTACTGAGGGAGCGCTGCACTGTCGGAGGGGCAGTACTGAGGGAGCGCTGCACTGTCGCAGGGGCAGTACTGAGGGAGCGCTGCACTGTCGGAGGAGCAGTACTGAGGGAGCGCTGCACTGTCGGAGGAGCAGTACTGAGGGAGCGCTGCACTGTCAGAGGGGCAGTACTGAGGGAGCGCTGCACTGTCAGAGGAGCAGTACTGAGGGAGCGCTGCACTGTCGGAGGAGCAGTACTGAGGGAGCGCTGCACTGTCGGAGGGGCAGTACTGAGGGAGCGCCGCACTGTCGGAGAGGCAGTACTGAGGGAGCGCCGCACTGTCGGAGGGGCAGTACTGAGGGAGCGCTGCACTGTCGGAGGGGCAGTATTGAGGGAGTCCCGCACTGTCGGTGGGGCAGTACTAAAGGAGCGCTGCACTGTCGGAGGGGCAGTATTGAGGGAGCGCTGCACTGTCGGAGGGGCAGTATTGAGGAAGCGCTGCACTGTCGGAGGGGCAGTATTGAGGGAGCGCTGCACTGTCGAAGGGGCAGTATAGAGGGAGCGTTGCACTGTCGGAGGGGCAGTATTGAGGGAGCGCTGCACTGTCAGAGGGGCAGTATTGAGGGAGCACTGCACTGTCGGAGGGGCAGTATTGAGGGAGCGTTGCACTGTCGGAGGGGCAGTATTGAGGGAGCGCTGCACTGTCAGAGGGGCAGTACTGAGGGAGCGCTGCACTGTCTGAGGGGCAGTATTGAGGGAGCGCCGCACTGTCGGAGGGTCAGTACTGAGGGAGTGCTGCACTGTCGGAGGGTCAGTACTGTGGGAGCGCAGCACTGTTGGAGGGGCAATACTGAGAGAGTGACGCACTGTCGGAGGGTCAGTACTGAGGGAGCGCTGCACTGTCAGAGGGTCAGTACTGAAGGAGTGCTGCACTGTCAGAGGGGCAGTACTGAGGGAGAGCCGCACTGTTGGAAGGGCAGTACTGAGGCAGCGCTGCACTGTCGGAGGGTCAGTACTGAGGGAGCGCTGCACTGTCGGAGGGTCAGTACTGAGGGAACACTGCACTGTCGGAGGGGCAGTACTGAAGGAGCGCTGCACTGTCAGAGGGGCAGTTTTGAGGGAGCGCTGCACTGTCGGAGGGTCAGTACTGAGGGAGCGCTGCACTGTCGGAAGGGCAGTACTGAGGGAGCGCTGCACTGTCGGAGGGGCAGTATTGAGGGAGCGCTGCACTGTCGGAGGGGCAGTACTGAGGGAGTGCAGCACTGTCGGAGGGGCAGTACTGAGGGAGCGCTGCACTGTCGGAGGGGCAGTACTGAGGGAGCGCTGCACTGTCGGAGGGTCAGTACTGAGGGAGCGCTGCACTGTCGGAGGAGCAGTACTGAGGGAGCGCTGCACTGTCGGAGGGGCAGTACTGAGGGAGCGCTGCACTGTCGGAGGAGCAGTACTGAGGGAGCGCTGCACTGTCGGAGGGGCAGTACTGAGGGAGCGCTGCACTGTCGCAGGGGCAGTACTGAGGGAGCGCTGCACTGTCGGAGGAGCAGTACTGAGGGAGCGCTGCACTGTCGGAGGAGCAGTACTGAGGGAGCGCTGCACTGTCGGAGGGGCAGTACTGAGGGAGCGCTGCACTGTCGGAGGAGCAGTACTGAGGGAGCGCTGCACTGTCGGAGGAGCAGTACTGAGGGAGCGCCGCACTGTCGGAGGGGCAGTACTGAGGGAGCGCCGCACTGTCGGAGAGGCAGTACTGAGGGAGCGCCGCACTGTCGGAGGGGCAGTACTGAGGGAGCGCTGCACTGTCGGAGGGGCAGTATTGAGGGAGTCCCGCACTGTCGGTGGGGCAGTACTAAAGGAGCGCTGCACTGTCGGAGGGGCAGTATTGAGGGAGCGCTGCACTGTCGGAGGGGCAGTATTGAGGAAGCGCTGCACTGTCGGAGGGGCAGTATTGAGGGAGCGCTGCACTGTCGAAGGGGCAGTATAGAGGGAGCGTTGCACTGTCGGAGGGGCAGTATTGAGGGAGCGCTGCACTGTCAGAGGGGCAGTATTGAGGGAGCACTGCACTGTCGGAGGGGCAGTATTGAGGGAGCGTTGCACTGTCGGAGGGGCAGTATTGAGGGAGCGCTGCACTGTCGGAGGGGCAGTACTGAGGGAGCGCTGCACTGTCTGAGGGGCAGTATTGAGGGAGCGCCGCACTGTCGGAGGGTCAGTACTGAGGGAGTGCTGCACTGTCGGAGGGTCAGTACTGTGGGAGCGCAGCACTGTTGGAGGGGCAATACTGAGAGAGTGACGCACTGTCGGAGGGTCAGTACTGAGGGAGCGCTGCACTGTCAGAGGGTCAGTACTGAAGGAGTGCTGCACTGTCAGAGGGGCAGTACTGAGGGAGAGCCGCACTGTTGGAAGAGCAGTACTGAGGCAGCGCTGCACTGTCGGAGGGTCAGTACTGAGGGAGCGCTGCACTGTCGTTGGGTCAGTACTGAGGGAACACTGCACTGTCGGAGGGGCAGTACTGAAGGAGCGCTGCACTGTCAGAGGGGCAGTTTTGAGGGAGCGCTGCACTGTCGGAGGGTCAGTACTGAGGGAGCGCTGCACTGTCGGAAGGGCAGTACTGAGGGAGCGCTGCACTGTCGGAGGGGCAGTACTGAGGGAGCGCCGCACTGTCGGAAGGGCAGTACTGAGGGAGCGCCGCACTGTCGGAGGGGCGGTACTGAGGGAGCGCTGCACTGTCGGAGGGGCAGTACTGAGGGAGCGCCGCACTGTCGGTGGGGCAGTACTGAGGGAGCGCCGCACTGTTGGAGGGGCAGTACTGAGGGAGCGCCGCACTGTCGGAGGTGCCGTCTTTCAGATGAGACATTAAACCGAGGCCCCGTCTGCTCTTGCAAGTGGACGTAAAAGATCCCATGGCACTATTTCGAAGAAGAGCAGGGGAGTTATCCCCAGTGTCCTGGCCAATATTTATCCCTTAATCAATGTCACAAATAAAACAGATTATCTGGTCATTACCACATTGCTGTTTGTGGGATCTTGCTGTGTGCAAATTGGCCGCGTTTCCTATATTACAACAGTGACTACACTTCAAAAGTACTTAATTGGCTGTAAAGCGCTTTGGGACGTCTGGTTGTTGTGAAAGGCGCTATATAAATGCCAGTCTTTCTTTCCTTCAAATGGTTAAAAAGCCTTCACCGTGACCATCTGATCCAGCCTGGGTAAGACTAGCCTCTGCACATCTCCCATCGGCATCACTCACATTGGTAGATGGAATCACACAGTTGTTGTTTTCTTTTATTTGGCCTTGGGATGTGACATTTCCGAGGCTGCCTTTATTACCCTGAAAGGAGCTGGGAGCGGGAGCAGCGATTTCACTTTCTCCGCCACTGAGAGTGATGTGGGACTGGAGTCCCTGCAGACCGGGACATGTAGCGGGGTCAGTGATGAACCCATGGATTTATTCGACAATCTAGCAGCTTTCATGGTCACCAAATCTGTCAACTTCACCTTCACAATTTACCAGGGTGAGATTTGAACTCGTGTTCTTCAGGTTCCTCGTCCAGCACTTTAACTGGAGGAGGAGGAGGGTGGGAGGGAGAGGATTACATAGGATATAGGCACAGAAACAGGCCATTCAGCCCAACCAGTCCATGCCGGGAGGAGGAAGGGGAGGGTGAGAGGGAGAGAGGAGGGAGGGGAGGAGGAGGCTGGAGGTGAGGAGGGAGAGGAGAAGGAGGAGGGTGAGAGGGAGAGAGAGGAGGAGATGGGAGGGAGAGGAGGAGTGAGGGAGGGGAGGAGGAGGAGGGTGAGAGGGAGAGAGAGGAGGAGATGGGAGGGAGAGGAGGAGTGAGGGAGGGGAGGAGGAGGAGGGTGAGAGGGAGAGAGAGGAGGAGATAGGAGGGAGAGGAGTGAGGGAGGGGAGGAGGAGGCAGGAGGTGAGGAGGAGGAGGGAGAGGAGGAGTGAGGGAGAGAGAGGAGGAGGAAGAGGCGGGAGGTGAGGAGGGAGAGGAGAAGGAGGAGGAGATGGGACGGAGAGGAGGAAGAGGAGTGAGGGAGGGAGAGGGAGGGGAGGAGGAGGGAGGGGAGGTGGAGGAGGGTGGAAGGGTGGGAGAGAGGAGGAGGGAGGGGAGGAGGAGGGAGGGAGAGAAAGGAGGAGGGAGGGGAGGAGGAGGCGGGAGGTGAGGAGGAGGGTGCAAGGGAGGGAGAGAGAGAGGAGGAGGAGGGAGGGAGGGCGAGAGAGAGAGAGAGAGAGAGAAAGAGGGAGGAGGTCTCTTGTCTTCGAGAAGAAAATCCATTAGCTCTTGGTATTTGGTGTTTGAGGTGAGCATGGAGGAGTTGGGGGAAGAGGTTTAAGGAGGCAGTTGGTGGCGGAGTTAAGGAGCCTGGGATTGTCCAGTGGGGTTTAGCTGGAAATGAAACCACCTTCAAAATGGTGTTCAGTGTTTTTGAAAACATCATCATGCCTTGTTTATGCCAGGAGCGTATGTCTGATGTTCTGACCTATCATTGACTGCTCGGGCCACAGATCAGTCAACGAGGCTCTGAAGCTGCTGAATGCATTGAGGAGATCCCAGCTCTGTCAGTGCTGGCGGAGTCCCACAGCCCCTTCTCCCTGAAGATTGCAAGCAGCAGTTACTGGGAGACCAGACACAGCCAGCTTGTTCAGACCGTTTCTGACACTCCGACAGTGTGTGAGGTTCCTTCGGAACTCAGCTGACAAGCTGTTTGGAATCTCCGAATCTCCCCAGACCGGGGAGTAATGGCCTTGGACAGGGAAACATTGGGGCAGAAAGATTCTGTGAGAATGGATGGTTCATGGAAGGAAGTTGCTGTAAGCCGAGCTCCAAGCCGAGCCTTTCATTACCCTGGTGCTGCCCTGTGTGTGGACTGTCGGGGATTGCCGTGTGCGAAGAATTTCAATGAATGTCGGGCCAGTAAATGCATTTCATTTTAGGAGATAACTTTATTTTCAAATGAAATTTTAATCTGAATATTGGCATATGAGTCCCTGATTCTAAATCCATCATATTAAAAATGCAAATTGAGAAAGTAATAAAATTATTATTATTAGGGTTGCCTGACACTGAGGCATTAAGGTCCCACAGTGTGTATACACACTCACACACACACACTCACTCACACACACTCACTCACACACACACACTCTCTCACACTCACTCACACACACACACTCACTCCCTCACCCACTCTCTCACACTCACTCTCTCACACTCACTCTCACACTCACTCACTCACTCACTCTCACACTCACTCTCACACTCACACACACTCACTCCCTCACACACTCACTCTCACACTCATACTCACTCACTCCCTCACTCACACACTCACTCACACACACACACTCACTCCCTCACTCACACTCACTCCCTCACTCACACACACTCTCTCTCACTCACTCACTCTCTCACACTCTCACTCACACACTCACTCACACACTCTCTCACACTCACACTCCCTCACTCACACACTCCCTCACTCACACTCACTCCCTCACTCACACTCACTCTCTCACACTCACTCTCTCACTCACACTCTCTCACTCACTCCCTCACTCACACACTCATTCCCTCACTCACACTCTCTCACTCACTCCCTCACTCACACACTCACTCTCTCACACTCACTCTCACACTCTCACTCACACACTCTCTCACACTCACTCTCTGACTCACACACTCTCACACTCACTCACACACTCACTCTCACACTCACTCACACACTCACACTCTCTCTCACACACTCACTCACACACACACTCACACCCTCTCTCACACACACGCTCACTCTCACACACTCACACACATACTCTCACACACATACACACTCACACACACACTCACTCACACTCTCTCTCACACTCTCACACTCACACACACACTCTCATACACACACACTCACACACACACTCACTCTCACACTCACACTCACTCACACACTCACTCACACACTCACACACACTCTCACACACTCACACACACACACTCACTCACACTCTCTCTCACACTCACACACACACTCACTCTCACACTCACTCACACACACACTCACACTCACACATACACACTCACACACATCAAATAATACACAAACAAGTTTTATTTTTTAATCTACTATTTTAGGAAAGTATATTCAAATTTCATAAATGTATTTTTTTAATTCTCGAGTAAGAGTTTGTTTTTTATTCATTCCTGGGATGTGGGCGTCGCTGTCAAGGCCAGCATTTATTGCCCATCCCGAGTTGCCCTTGAGAAGGTGGTGGTGAGCCGCTTTCTTGAACCGCTGCAGTCCGTGTGGTGAAGGTACTCGCACAGTGCTGTTAAAGAGGGAGTTCCAGGATTTTGACCCAGCGACGATGAAGGATCGGTGATATATTTCCAAGTCAGGATGGTGTGTAACTTGGAGGTGGTGGTGTTCCCATGCACCTGCTGCCCTTGTCCTTCTAGGTGGAAGAGGTCGCGGGTTTGGGAGGTGCTGCCGAAGAAGCCTTGGCGAGTTGCTGCAGTGCATCTTGTAGATGGTACACACTGCAGCCACGGTACGCCGGTGGTGGAGGGAGGGATGTTTAAGGTGGTGGATGAGGTGCCAATCAAGCGGGCTGTTTTGTCCTGGATGGTGTCGAGCTTCTTGAGTGTTGTTGGAGCTGCACTCATCCAGGCAAGTGGAGAGTATTCCATCACACTCCTTACTTGTGCCTTGTAGATGGTGGAAAGGCTTTGGGGAGTCAGGAGGTGAGACACTCGGCACAGAATACCCAGCCTCTGACCTGCTCTTGTTGTCACAGTATTTATGTGGCTGGTCCAGTTAAGTTTCTGGTCAATGGTGACCCCCAGGATGTTGATGGTGGGGGATTCGGCGATGGTAATGCCATTAAATGTCAAGGGGCGGTGGTTAGACTCTCGCTTGTTGGAGATAGTCATTGCCTGGCACTTTTGTGCTGCAAAAGTTAATTGCCACTTATCAGCCCAAGCCTGAACGTCGTCCAGGTCTTGCTGCATTCAGGCATGGACTGCTTCATTATCTGAGGAGTTGCGAATGGAACGGAACACTGTGAAATCATCAGCGAACATCCTCACTTCTGACCTTATGTTGGAGGGAAGGTCATTGATGAAGCAGGTTGGGCCTAGGACACTGCCCTGAGGAACTCCTGCAGCGATATCCTGGGGCTGTGATGATTGACCTTCAACCACCAGAACCATCTTCCTTTGTGCTAGGTATGACTCCAGCCAGTGGAGCGTTTTCCCCCCCGATTCCCATTGACTTCAGTTTTACTAGGGCTCCTTGATGCCACACTCGGTCAAATGCTGCCTTGATGCCAAGGGCAGTCACTCTCACCTCAGCTCTGGAATTCAGCTCCTTTGTCCATGTTTGGACCAAGGCTGTAATGAGGTCAGCAGCCGGGTGGTCTTGGCAGAACCCAAACTGGGCATCAGTGAGCAGGTTATTGGTGAGTAAGTGCCGCTTGATAGCACTGTCGACGACACCTTCCATCATTTTGCTGATGACTGAGAGTAGACTGATGGGGCGGTAATTGGCCTGATTGGATTTGTCCTGTTTTTTGTGGACAGGACATACCTGGGCAGTTTTCCACATTGTCGGGTAGATGCCAGTGTTGTAGCTGTACTTACATAGAAACATAGAATCTAGGAGCAGGAGTAGGCCATTCGGCCCGTCGAGCCTGCTCCGCCATTCAATACGATCATGGCTGATCATCCAAATCCAGTACCCTGTCCCTGCTTTAATCCCCACAGTACACATATCCCACCCTACCCCCGTAACCCCACGTATTTAATTCCCCCTAACATATCCCATCCTATCCCCATAACCCCACATATTTAATCCCCCCTAACACTAAGGGTCAATTTATCATAGCCAAATCAACCTAACCCACACATTTTTGGACTGTGGGAGGAAACCGGAGCACCCGGAGGAAACCCACGCAGACACGGGGAGAATGTGCAAACTCCACACAGACAGTCACCCGAGGTCAGATTCGAACCCGGGTCTCTGGCGCTGTGTACTGGAACAGCTTGGCTAGAGGCACAGCTAGTTCGGGAGCACAAGTCTTCAGCACGACAGCCAGGATGTTGTCGGGGCCCATAGCCTTTGCTGTATCCAGTGCGCTCAGCCGTTTCTTGATATCACGTGGAGTGAATCGAATTGGCTGAAGACTGGCTTCTGTGATGGTGGGGACCTCAGGAGGAGGCCGATATGGATCATCCACTCGGCACTTCTGGCTGAAGATGGTTGCAAACGTTTCAGCCTTGTCTTTTGCACTCACATGCTGGGCTCTGTCATCATTGAGGATGGGGATATTCATGGAGCCTCCTCCTCCCGTTAGTTGTTTAATGGTCCACCACCATTCACGACTGGATGTGGCAGGACTTTTGATCTGATCCGTTGGTTGTGGGATCGCTTAGCTCTGTCTATAGCATGCTGCTTCCACTGTTTAGCATGCATGTAGTCCTGTGTTGCAGCTTCCCCAGTGCTTCTTCCATTTTTAGGTACGCCTGGTGCTACTCCTGGCATGCTCTTCTACACTCTTCATTGAACCAGGGTTGGTCCCCTGGCTTGATGGTAATGTGAGGGATATGCCAGGCCATGAGGTCACAGATTGTGATGGAATACAATTCTGCTGCTGCTGATGGCCCACAGCGCCTCATGGATGTCCAGTTTTGAGCTGCTAGATCTGTTCTGAATCTATCCCATTTAGCACAGTGGTAGTGCCACACAACATGATGAGGTGTCCTCTGTCTGAAAACGAGATTTTGTCTCCACAAGGACTGTGTGATGGTCACTGCTACCAATGCTGTAGACCATGAGCTTGGTGTTGGGTTTGAGGTCCTGGTCTTCAAACACTCTCTTCCTCAGGCGACCGAAGGCTGCACTGGCACACTGAAGGCGGTGTTGGACTTCGTCATCGACTACAATCAGTTTAACTCATGTAATTTGCATATATTAAGTCGGTATTCCTACTGAAAGGGAGAGTCAGTGACAGAGAGGAAGAGAGACAGGAAAAAAGACAAGAGAGAAAAACAGAGACACAAAAGACCGAGACAGAGTGAGAGGGAATTAGGAAGTCAGTGAGAGAGAGAGAGAAATGGTGAGGTACAGTGAAATTGTGAACAATAAAAAGCAAAATCAAAACAAAGGTGTTAAACAGTCATTTTGATGCAGACAAAACAAAAAAATCAGTGAAATGAGATGTTTAGAAAAATGTGCAAAAACAGCACCTGAGACCCAGTATGCTGCTCCTTGGCGATGTAGACAGTACACCATGCCTTGACCTACAAGCACCTCAACAACAACTTGCACTTATATAGCGCCTTTAACGTAATAAAACATCCCAGGCCGCTTCACAGGAGTGTTATCAAAATAAAATTTGACACCGAGCCACTTAAGGAGAAATTAGGGCAGATGACAAAAGCTTGGTCAAAGAGGTCGGTTTTAAGGAGCCTCTTAAAGGAGGAGAGAGAGGTAGAGAGGTGGAGAGGTTTAGACAGGGAATTCCAGAGCTTAGGGCCCAGGCAACAGAAGGCACGGCCACCAAAGGTTCGGTGATTCTAATCAGGGATGCTGAAGAGGGCAGAATTGTAGGAGCGCAGATATCTCAGGGGGTTGTGGGGCTGAGGAGATTACAGAGATAGGGAGGGGCGAGGCCATGGAGGGATTTCAAAACAAGGATGAGAATTTTAAAATTCGAGGCATTGCTAGACCGGGAGCCAATGTAGGTCAGTCCAGGGTACATGTATTCCAGTATGTACAGTACACACACCTCAGCGTATGCAGTGCATGACCCCTTGATGTATGCACCACCTCGGTGTGCATAGAACCTCAACGTAAGTATTATGGGGAACCTTAGTGTAGGCGGCACTTCAACATATGTGGTATACAGTACCTTATGTATACATTACACTGCACTTTAATGTGCACAGCACACGCATTTCTGCATACCTTGACATGCGCAATACACAGTAACCCAGTGTATATGATGCACACACCACAGAGTATGCAGTACACGGCACCTAGTCCAAAACATCCCAGTCTGCGCAATCCACAGGCCCCCAGTATAGGCAGGCCCCCCGTATACACAGTCCACAGTGTACACAGGCCCCCCAGTATACAGTCCACAGCTCCCCCAGTATACACAGTCCACTGGCCCCCCAGTGTACGCAGGCTCGCAGTGTGCGCAGTCCCCCCAGTGTATGCAGCCCCCCCAGTATACACAGCCCATGGCTTCTCATTGTGCAGCACTGACTGCAGAGCAGGAGCTGGGAGAGGCACAGATTCAGATGTTAACAAAGGAGAATATTGAACTGAAGTTGGCATCCATCCAACTCTCGGGAGCTTGGAGGGAGGGAGGAGGAGGAGGGAGGACACATCAGTTACACAGGAACATGTAACCGCCCTGGCATTCCCGCACTCGGACTCCGTGCAGAAAGGGCGATTGGTGTTCGATCCCCGCCCCTGCATTCGGTGCCCAGACAGAGATCCTGGGCCGGTCCTGACCCTGACCCTGGGCCGATCCTGACCCTGACCCTGGGCCGGACACTGACCCTGACCCTGGGCCGATCCTGACCCTGACCCCGGGCCGGACACTGACCCTGACCCTGGGCCGGTCCTGACCCTGACCCCGGGCCGGACACTGACCCTGACCCTGGGCCGATCCTGACCCTGACCCTGGGCCGGACACTGACCCTGACCCTGGGCCGATCCTGACCCTGACCCTGGGCCGATCCTGACCCTGACCCTGGGCCGGTCACTGACCCTGACCCTGGGCCGGACACTGACCCTGACCCTGGGCCGATCCTGACCCTGACCCTGGGCCGATCCTGACCCTGACCCCGGGCCGGACACTGACCCTGACCCTGGGCCGGTCCTGACCCTGACCCCGGGCCGGACACTGACCCTGACCCTGGGCCGGTCCTGACCCTGACCCCGGGCCGGACACTGACCCTGACCCTGGGCCGGACACTGACCCTGACTCTGGGCCGGACACTGACCCTGACCCTGGGCCGGACACTGACCCTGACCCTGGGCCGGACACTGACCCTGACCCTGGGCCGGACACTGACCCTGACCCTGGGCCGATCCTGACCCTGACCCCGGGCCGGACACTGACCCTGACCCTGGGCCGGTCACTGAGCCTGACCCTGGGCCGATCCTGACCCTGACCCCGGGCCGGACACTGACCCTGACCCTGGGCCGGTCACTGACCCTGACCCTGGGCCGATCCTGACCCTGACCCTGGGCCGGACACTGTCCCTGATCCTGGGCCGATCCTGACCCTGACCCTGACCCTGGGCCGGACACTGACCCTGACCCTGGGCCGGACACTGACCCTGACCCTGGGCCGGACACTGACCCTGACTCTGGGCCGGACACTGACCCTGACTCTGGGCCGGACACTGACCCTGACCCTGGGCCGATCCTGACCCTGACCCCGGGCCGGACACTGTCCCTGATCCTGGGCCGATCCTGACCCTGACCCTGGGCCGGACACTGACCCTGACCCTGGGCCGATCCTGACCCTGAATCTGGGCCGGTCACTGACCCTGACCCTGGGCCGGACACTGACCCTGACTCTGGGCCGGACACTGACCCTGACCCTGGGCCGGACACTGACCCTGACCCTGGGCCGGACACTGACCCTGACCCTGGGCCGGACACTGACCCTGATCCTGGGCCGGACACTGACCCTGACCCTGGGCCGATCCTGATCCTGACCCTGACCCTGGGCCGGACACTGACCATGACCCTGGGCCGGACACTGACCCTGGGCCGGACACTGACCCGGGTGAAGATTGGGTGTGTGCGGGTGAAGATTGGGTGTGTGCGGGTGTAGATTGGGTGGGGCGGGTGTAGATTGGGTGGGGCGGGTGTAGATTTGGTGGGGCGGGTGAAGATTGGGTGGGGCGGGTGTAGATTTGGTGGGCGGGTGTAGATTGGGTGTGTGCGGGTGAAGATTGGGTGGGGGCGGGTGTAGATTGGGTGGGGCGGGTGTAGATTGGGTGGGGCGGGTGAAGATTGGGTGGGGCGGGTGTAGATTGGGTGTGTGCGGGTGAAGATTGGGTGGGGGCGGGTGTAGATTGGGTGTGTGCGGGTGTAGATTGGGTGGAGCGGGTGTAGATTGGGTGGGGCGGGTGAAGATTGGGTGGGGGCGGGTGAAGATTGGGTGGGGCGGGTGTAGATTGGGTGTGTGCGGGTGAAGATTGGGTGGGGGCGGGTGTAGATTCGGTGTGTGCGGGTGAAGATTGGGTGGGGGCGGGTGTAGATTGGGTGGGGCGGGTGTAGATTGGGTGGGGCGTGTGTAGATTGGGTGGGGCGGGTGTAGATCGGGTGGGGCGGGTGAAGATCGGGTGGGGCGGTTGAAGATCGGGTGGGGCGGCTGTAGTTTGGGTGTGTGCGGGTGTAGATTGGGTGGGGCGGGTGAAGATTGGGTGGGGCGGGTCAAGATTGGGTGGGGCGGGTGAAGATTGGGTGGGGTGGGTCAAGATTGGGTGGGGCGGGTGTAGATTGGGTGGGGCGGGTGTAGATTGGGTGGGGCGGGTGAAGATTGGGTGGGGTGGGTGTAGATTGGGTGGGGCGGGTGCAGATTGGGTGGGTGGGTGTAGATTGGGTGGGGCGGGTGTAGATTGGGTGGGGCGGGTGTAGATTGGGTGTGTGCGGGTGTAGATTGGGTGGGGCGGGTGTAGATTGGGTGGGGCTGGTGTAGATTGGGTGGGGCGGGTGTAGATTGGATGGGTGCAGGTGAAGATTGGGTGGGGCGCGTGAAGATTGGGTGGGGCGGGTGTAGATTGGGTGGGGGCGGGTGAAGATTGGGTGGGGCGGGTGTAGATTGGGTGGGGCGGGTGTAGATTGGGTGGGGCGGGTGAAGATTGGGTGGGGCGGGTGTAGATTGGGTGTGTGCGGCTAACGATTGGGTGGGGGCGGGTGAAGATTGGGTGGGGCGGGTGTAGATTGGGTGGGGCGGGTGTAGATTGGGTGGGGCGGGTGTAGATTGGGTGTGTGCGGGTGTAGATTGGGTGGGGGCGGGTGAAGATTGGGTGTGTGCGGGTGTAGATTGGGTGGGGCTGGTGTAGATTGGGTGGGGCTGGTGTAGATTGGGTGGGGCTGGTGTAGATTGGGTGGGGCGGGTGTAGATTGGGTGTGTGCGGGTGTAGATTGGGTGGGGCTGGTGTAGATTGGGTGGGGCTGGTCTAGATTGGGTGGGGCTGGTGTAGATTGGGTGGGGCGGGTGAAGATTGGGTGGGAGCGGGTGTAGATTGGGTGGGGCGGGTGCAGATTGGGTGGGGCGTGTGGGGAATGGGTGGGGCGGGTGAAGATTGGGTGGGGGCGGGTGTAGATTGGGTGGGGGCGGGTGTAGATTGGGTGGGGCGGGTGAAGATTGGGTGGGGGCGGGTGAAGATTGGGTGGGGCGGGTGAAGATTGGGTGGGGCGGGTGAAGATTGGGTGGGGGCGGGTGAAGATCGGGTGGGGCGGGTGTAGTTTGGGTGTGTGTAGATTGGGTGGGGCGGGTGAAGATTGGGTGGGGCGGGTGAAGATTGGGTGGGGGCGGGTGAAGATTGGGTGGGGCGGGTGTAGATTGGATGGGTGCAGGTGAAGATTGGGTGGGGCGCGTGAAGATTGGGTGGGGCGGGTGTAGATTGGGTGGGGGCGGGTGAAGATTGGGTGGGGCGGGTGTAGATTGGGTGGGGCGGGTGTAGATTGGGTGGGGCGGGTGAAGATTGGGTGGGGCGGGTGTAGATTGGGTGTGTGCGGGTGAAGATTGGGTGGGGCGGGTGAAGATTGGGTGGGGCGGGTGTAGATTGGGTGTGTGCGGGTGAAGATTGGGTGGGGGTGGGTGTAGATTGGGTGTGTGCGGGTGAAGATTGGGTGGGGGCGGGTGAAGATTGGGTGGGGCGGGTGTAGATTGGGTGGGGCGGGTGTAGATTGGGTGTGTGCGGGTGTAGATTGGGTGGGGCGGGTGAAGATTGGGTGGGGCGGGTGAAGATTGGGTGGGGCGGGTGAAGATTGGGTGGGGCTGGAGTAGATTGGGTGGGTGCAGGTGAAGATTGGGTGGGGCGGGTGTAGATTGGGTGGGTGCAGGTGAAGATTGGGTGGGGCTGGAGTAGATTGGGTGGGGCGGGTGAAGATTGGGTGGGGGCGGGTGTAGATTGGGTGGGGCTGGAGTAGATTGGGTGGGGCTGGAGTAGATTGGGTGGGTGCAGGTGAAGATTGGGTGGGGCGGGTGTAGATTGGGTGGGTGCAGGTGAAGATTGGGTGGGGCTGGAGTAGATTGGGTGTGTGCGGGTGAAGATTGGGTGGGGGCGGGTGTAGATTGGGTGGGGCGGGTGTAGATTGGGTGGGGGCGGGTGAAGATTGGGTGGTGGGGTGAAGATTGGGTGGGGCGGGTGTAGATTGGGTGGACGGGTGTAGATTGGGTGGGGCGGGTGTAGATTGGGTGGGGGCGGGTGAAGATTGGGTGGTGCAGGTGTAGATTGGGTGGGGCGGGTGTAGATTGGGTGGTGCGGGTGAAGATTGGGTGGGGCGGGTGTAGATTGGGTGGGGCGGGTGTAGATAGGGTGGGGCGGGTGTAGATTGAGTGGGGCGGGTGTAGATCGGGTGGGGCGGGTGAAGATCGGGTGGGGCGGGTGAAGATCGGGTGGGGCAGGTGTAGTTTGGGTGGGGCGGGTGTAGATTGGGTGGGGCGGGTGTAGATTGGGTGGGGCGGGTGAAGATTGGGTGGGGGCGGGTGAAGATTGGGTGGGGCGGGTGAAGATTGGGTGGGGCGGGTGTAGATTGGGTGGGGCGGGTGAAGATTGGGTGGGGCTGGTGTAGATTGGGTGGGGCGGGTGAAGATTGGGTGGGGCGGGTGTAGATTGGGTGGGGCGGGTGCAGATTGGGTGGGGCGGGTGCATATTGGGTGTGGCGGGTGAAGATTGGGTGGGGCGGGTGAAGATTGGGTGGGGCGGGTGTAGATTGGGTGGGGCGGGTGTAGATTGGGTGGGGCGGGTGAAGATTGGGTGGGGCGGGTGTAGATTGGGTGTGTGCGGGTGAAGATTGGGTGGGGCGGGTGAAGATTGGGTGGGGCGGGTGTAGATTGGGTGGGGGCGGGTGCAGATTGGGTGGGGCGGGTGTAGATTGGGTGGGGCGGGTGAAGATTGGGTGGGGCGGGTGTAGATTGGGTGGGGCGGGTGTAGATTGGGTGGGGCGGGTGTAGATTGGGTGGGGGCGGGTGAAGATTGGGTGGGGCGGGTGTAGATTGGGTGGGGGCGGGTGAAGATTGGGTGGGGCGGGTGTAGATTGGGTGGGGCGGGTGTAGATTGGGTGGGGCGGGTGTAGATTGGGTGGGGCGGGTGTAGATTGGGTGTGTGCGGGTGAAGATTGGGTGGGGGCGGGTGAAGATTGGGTGGGGCGGGTGTAGATTGGGTGGGGCGGGTGTAGATTGGGTGGGGCGGGTGAAGATTGGGTGGTGGGTGAAGATTGGGTGGGGCGGGTGTAGATTGGGTGGGGCGGGTGTAGATTGGGTGGGGCGGGTGAAGATTGGGTGGGGCGGGTGTAGATTGGGTGGGGCGGGTGTAGATTGGGTGTGTGCGGGTGAAGATTGGGTGGGGGCGGGTGAAGATTGGGTGGGGCGGGTGTAGATTGGGTGGGGCGGGTGTAGATTGGGTGTGTGCGGGTGTAGATTGGGTGGGGCGGGTGTAGATTGGGTGGGGCGGGTGTAGATTGGGTGGGGCGGGTGTAGATTGGGTGGGGGCGGTGTAGATTGGGTGGGGCGGGTGAAGATTGGGTGGGGCTGGTGTAGATTGGGTGGGGCGGGTGTAGATTGGGTGGGGCGGGTGCAGATTGGGTGGGGCGGGTGAAGATTGGGTGGTGCAGGTGTAGATTGGGTGGGGCGGGTGTAGATTGGGTGGTGCGGGTGAAGATTGGGTGGGGGCGGGTGTAGATTGGGTGGGGCGGGTGTAGATAGGGTGGGGCGGGTGTAGATCGAGTGGGGCGGGTGTAGATCGGGTGGGGCGGGTGAAGATCGGGTGGGGCGGGTGAAGATCGGGTGGGGCAGGTGTAGTTTGGGTGGGGCGGGTGTAGATTGGGTGGGGCGGGTGAAGATTGGGTGGGGGCGGGTGAAGATTGGGTGGGGCGGGTGAAGATTGGGTGGGGCGGGTGTAGTTTGGGTGGGGCGGGTGTAGATTGGGTGGGGCGGGTGAAGATTGGGTGGGGGCGGGTGAAGATTGGGTGGGGCGGGTGAAGATTGGGTGGGGCGGGTGAAGATTGGGTGGGGCGGGTGAAGATTGGGTGGGGCGGGTGTAGATTGGGTGGGGGCGGGTGCAGATTGGGTGGGGCGGGTGAAGATTGGGTGGGGGCGGGTGTAGATTGGGTGGGGCGGGTGAAGATTGGGTGGGGGCGGGTGAAGATTGGGTGGGGGCGGGTGAAGATTGGGTGGGGCGGGTGAAGATTGGGTGGGGCGGGTGTAGTTTGGGTGTGTGTAGATTAGTGGGGCGGGTGAAGATTGGGTGGGGCGGGTGTAGATTGGGTGGGGCGGGTGTAGATTGGGTGGGGGCGGGTGAAGATTGGGTGGGGGCGGGTGAAGATCGGGTGGGGCGGGTGTAGTTTGGGTGTGTGTAGATTGGGTGGGGCGGGTGTAGATTGGGTGGGGCGGGTGTAGATTGGGTGGGGGCGGGTGAAGATTGGGTGGGGTGGGTGAAGATTGGGTGGGGCGGGTGTAGATTGGGTGGGTGCGGGTGAAGATTGGGTGGGTGCGGGTGGGGAATGTTCTTATTGGTGTATTAATATTACCAGTTGTATTTCTGATGTGCAATGAACCAGGGCTCCAGTTTCTCTCGCTGTCTGTCCAGTGGTTTCAGCCTGAAGGACTGTTCCCTGCCGCCAGCCAGGGTTCTAGTTTAAAAGCTGTAGGGAGAGAGCAAACTCAGGCGGGAGCCCGAGTCAGGCCCATTGAGATCCAGCCTCCCCCGGGACCAGGGGAAAGGGGATGCCGACTGGAAGGGCGAGCAGTGCCGAAAGGGGCTGATGAATTACAAACGTACTGAATTCCTGGTCGATTGTTGAGGGATCGGAGAGGGAAGGGGATTCGCTGAGGAAAATGAAAAGATTAAACGCGGTCTGTGTTGGTGGGAATATCCCAGTTTGGAGCAATGACGGGAAACTGACGTGATCGGGAGCAACGCCCGATTTTCCCTTCCATTGAAGTCAATGGTTGTAATATTGGGCGTAGCTGTGTAACCTGGTCCGGTACAGACAGTGCGATGTGTAGACCAATTCTGATTGGTGAATCCCCTGGTCTGTAGCCCTCTCCTCCCTGCTGACGGCTTACCGAGGCGCCACTTGTATATGTCCATAATCAAGGCTGACACTCCAGTGCAGTACTGAGTGAGTGCTGCACTGTCAGAGGGTCAGTACTGAGGGAGCGCTGCACTGTCGGAGGAGCAGTACTGAGGGAGCACTACACTGTCGGAGAGGCGGTACTGAGGGAGCGCCGCACTGTCGGAGGGGCAGTACTGAGGGAGCGCTGCACTATCGGAGGGGCAGTACTGAGGGAGCGCTGCACTGTCGGAGGGGCGGTACTGAGGGAGCGCCGCACTGTCGGAGGGGCAGTACTGAGGGAGTGCTGCACCGTCGGGGGGGGCAGTACTGAGGGAGCGCCGCACTGTCGGAGGGGCAGTACTGAGGGAGCGCTGCACTGTCGGGGGGGGGGCAGTACTGAGGGAGCGCTGCACTGTCGGAGGAGCAGTACTGAGGGAGCGTTGCACTGTAGGAGGAGCAGTACTGAGGGAGCGCTGCACTTTCAGAGGGGCAGTACTGAGTGAGCGCTGCAGTGTCGGAGGGGCAGTACTGAGGGAGCGCCGCACTGTCGGAGGTGCCGTCTTTTGGATGAGACGTTAAACCGACTGCTCTCTCAGGTGGACGTAAAAGAGCCCACGGCCACTATTTCAAGAAGAGCAGGGGAGTTCTCCCCGGTGTCCTGGGGCCAATATTTATCCCTCAGTCAACATCGCTAAAACAGATTATCTGGTCATTATCACATTGCTGTTTGTGGGAGCTTGCTGTGTACAAATTGGCTGCCGTGTTTCCTACATTACAACAGTGATTACATTTCAAAAAGTACTTCATTTGCTGTAAAGCACTTTGGGCCGTCCTGAGGTTGAGAAAGGCGCTGTAGAAACGCAAGTCTTTCTTTATTTGGAATCTTTAATGTAGGAAAACATCCCGCGTCACTGAGATGTAATAGGACAAACAGTGGACATTGGACCAAAGGTGGAGATATTGGGACAGGTGACCAGAAGCTTGGTCCAAAGAGGTGGGTTTTAACGAGGGTCTTAAAGGAGGAGAGAGAGCGGAGAGGTTTAGGGAGCGAATTCCTGAGCTTAGGGCCCAGACAGCTGAAGGCACGGCCGCCAATGATGGGGCGAAGGGAGTGGGGACGCAGAGGAAGCCAGAGTCAGAGGAATGGAGAATTCAGGGGAGGGGGGGTTCAGGGCTCAGTTGTTGAATGTGCTGCCCAGTGTGGTACTGAGTCACACAAACCAGGAATGTCGGAGGATCAATCTCTGGTTTGTGCTGAATCAGCTGATGGAGTCCCTCCACCATCACCATGTTCGGCAGTATAATGATGGAGGGATTACACCTTGCCTCAGTGCCCCTGGACTAGGGAGGGGGGGTGGGAATTAGCCTTCTCTTGCTCCTCCTGATCATTACCCAATGCCTCCTAGTGTCCTGTTTCTGTGTGACTCGGCTGCCCGTGTCCTAACATAAACATAGAAACATAGAAGATAGGAGCAGGAGTAGGCCATTCGGCCCCTCGAGCCTGCTCCGCCATTCGATGAGATCATGGCTGATCATCTAAACTCAGTACCCTGTACCTGCCTTCTCCCCATATCCCTTGATACCTTTAGCTTTAAGAAATATATCTAACTCATCCTTGAATATATTTAATGACTTCGCCTCAACTACCTTCTGTGGTAGAGAATTCCACAGGTTCACCACTCTCTGGGTGAAGAAATTCTTCCGCATTTCTGTCCTAAATGGTTTACCCATTATCCGTAGATTATGACCCCTGGTTCTGGACTCTCCGACCATCGGGAACATTCTTCCTGCATCTAGTTTGTCCAGACCTGTCAGAATTTTATATGTTTCGATGAGATCCCCTCTCATTCTTCTATACTCCAGTGAGTATAAGCCCAATCGACCCAATCTCTCCTCATATGTCATTCCTGCCATCCCAGGTATCAGCCTTGTGAATCTTCACTGAACTCCTTCCATGGCAAGAACATCCTTCCTCAGATAAGGCGACCAAAACTGCACAGAGTACTCAAGGTGTGGTCTCACCAAGGCCCTGTACAACTGCAGCAGGACATCCCTGTTCCTATACTCAAACCCTTTCGCTATGAAGGCCAACATACCATTTGCCTTCTTCACCGCCTGCTGCACCTGCATGCTTACTTTCAGCGACTGGTGCACAAGGACACCCAGGTCTCGTTGCACTTCCCCTTCTCCCAATCTATTGCCATTCAGATAATAGTCTGCCTTTCTGTTTTTGACACCAAAGTGGATAACCTCGCACTTATCCACGTTATATTGCATCTGCCACGCTTCTGCCCACTCACTCAACCTGTCCAGATCATCCTGGAGTTTCTCGGTATCCTCCTCGCAGCACACACTCCCACCCAGCTTTGTGTCATCTGCAAACTTGGAGATATTACATTTAATTCCCTTATCTAGATCATTAATGTATATTGTGAATAGCTGGGGTCCAAGGACCGATCCCTGCAGTACCCCACTAGTCACTGCTTGCCACTCGGAAAAAGACCCATTAATTCCTACTCTCTGCTTTCTGTCCGCCAACCAGTTCTCTATCCAAGTCAATACCTTGCCCCCAATCCCATGTGCCTTAACTTTACCCGCTAATCTCTTATGCGGGACCTTATCGAAAGCCTTTTGAAAGTCCAAATACACCACATCTACTGGTTCTCCCTTATCTATTTTCCCAGTTACATCCTCAAAAAATTCCAGTAGATTAGTCAAGCACGATTTACCTTTTGTAAATCCATGTTGACTTTGTCCGATCCTGTAACTGTTTTTCAAATGCTCAGCTATTACATCCTTTATAATGGACTCTAGCATTTTCCCCACTACCAATGTCAGGCTGTAATTCCCCGCTTTCTCTCTACCACCCTTTTTGAATAGTGGGGTAACATTAGCTACCCTCCAATCCATGTTCCAGATTCCATCGAATGTTGGAAGATGATCAGCAATGCATCTACTATTTCTAGGGCCACTTCCTTAAGTACCCTAGGATGTAGATTATCAGGCCCTGGGGATTTATCGGCCTTCAATACCGTCAATTTCCCTAACACCATTTCCCTGCAAATACTGATTTCTTTCAGTTCCTCCCTCTCATTAGACCCTATGTTCTCCGACATCTCTGGGAGGTTATTTGTGTCCTCCTTTGTGAAGACAAAACCAAAATATGCATTTAATTGGGCTGCCATTTCTTTGTTCTCCATTATAACTTCCCCTGCTTCTGACTGCAAGGGACCTACACTTGATTTCACTAATCTTTTTCTCTTCACATATCTATAAAAGCTCTTACAGTCAGTTTTTATGTTCCCAGCAAGCTTACTTTCATATTCTATTTTCCCCTTCTTAATTAATCCCTTTGTCCTCCTTTGTTGAATCCTAAACTGCTCCCAATCCTCAGGGCTACCGCTTTTTCTGGCCAATTTATATGCCCTCTCCTTGGATCTTATGCTATCCCTAATTTCCCTTGTTAGCCACGGTTGAGTCACCCTTTTTGTTTTATTCTTATGCCACACTGGGATGAACAAATTCTGTGGTTCATCCATGCAGTCTTTGAATGTTTGCCATTGCCTATCCACCGTCAACCCCTTGAGTGACATTCCCCAATCCTAACTCTTAACTCGCACCAAGTCCCGTTCACCCATCTCCCCTGTGCTCACTGACCTACATTGGCTCCCGGTTAGGCAATGCCTCGATTTTAAAATTCTCATCCTTGTTTTCAAATCCCTCCATGGCCTCGCCCCTCACTATCTCTGTAATCTCCTTCAGCCCCACAACCCCCCCGAGATATCTGCGCTCCTCTAATTCTGCCCTCTTGAGTATCGCCGATTATAATCGCTCCACCATTGGCGGCCGTGCCTTCAGCAGACTAGACCCTAAACTCTGAAATTCCCTCCCTAAACCTCTCCGTGTCTCTACCTCTCTTTCCTCCTTTAAGACGCTCCTTAAAACCTACCTCTTTGACCAAGCTTTTGGTCACCTGCCCTAATATCTCCTTATGTGGCTCGGTGTCAAATGTTGTCTTGTAATACTCCTGTGAAGCATCTTGGGACGTTTTACTACATTAAAGGCGCTATATAAATACAAGTTGTTGTTGACTGATTCACTCAGGGCTCCACACATACCCCTCGAGCCCTTTATCTGTGCGACTGATACACTCAGGATTCACACCTAGAAGACCGCCTTACACTCTGGGTAATTGATGGTATCCGATCACAAGGTCAGAGGTTGGGTCGTAGGAAGTTGGCCCACGTGATCCCACACCCCCAGTTCACCACTCCATCCATCCTCCCATCACTGGATCCAGTGGTTTCCTACAAGTAACCTCCTTACCTCTCCTCATAATGATTGTTTAGAATCTACACTGCGCTTTCTATGGCTTTAATGTCTGTTCCATAATGGGGAGCCCAAAACTGTACTCTAACTGTGGCCTAAACAATTTCTTGTACAAAATTATTATTACTTCTATCCTATTGGTGTGGTACCATTTTGTGTCTCCTCAGCCGACATTTATTGTCCATCCCCAGTTGCCCTGAGAAGGTGGTGGTGGGCCTTCTTCTTGAACCGCTGGTAGCGGGTTTGCTACGACTGAGTGTCTCACTCGGCCACTTCAGAGGGCAACTAAGAGTCAACCACGTTGGTGTGGGACTGGAGTCACATGTAGGCCCGACCGAGTAAGGACGGCAGGTTTCCTTCCCTAAAGGACATCAGTGAACCAGTTGGGTTTTTACGATCCAACAGCTTCATGGTCACTTTTACTGAGACCAGCTTTTTATTTCCGGATATTTTAAAAACTGATTTCAAATCCTCAAACTGCCCGTGGTGGGATTTGAACTCACGTTCTCTGGATTATTCATCCAGTAACCGAACCACTGCCCCTCACAGGCCTGCACTCTACCAGGTGCTGAGTCTGCACAATGCAAACCGGGCAAATCCTGATTCTGGACTGACCTCTTGACCCGGGCCTTCTGACCTCTCGACCCTGGACTTCTGACCTCTCGACCCTGGCCTTCTGACCTCTCGACCCGGGCCTTCTGACCTGTTGACCCGGGCCTTCTGACCTCGCGACCCGGGCCTTCTGACCTGTTGACCCGGGCCTTCTGACCTCGCGACCCGGGCCTTCTGACCTGTTGACCCGGGCCTTCTGACCTCGCGACCCGGGCCTTCTGACCTGTTGACCCGGGCCTTCTGACCTCGCGACCCGGGCCTTCTGACCTGTTAACCCGGGCCTTCTGACCTCGCGACCCGGGCCTTCTGACCTGTTGACCCGGGCCTTCTGACCTGTCAACCCAGGCCTTCTGACCTTGCGACCCGGGCCTTCTGACCTCTCAACCTGGGCCTTCTGACCTGTTGACCTGGGCCTTCTGACCCGTCGACCCGGGCCTTCTGACCTCTCAACCTGGGCCTTCTGACCTGTTGACCTGGGCCTTCTGACCCGTCGACCCGGGCCTTCTGACCTCTCAACCTGGGCCTTCTGACCTGTTGACCTGGGTCTTCTGACCCGTCGACCCGGGCCTTCTGACCCGTCGACCCGGGCCTTCTGACCTCTCAACCTGGGCCTTCTGACCCGTCGACCCGGGCCTTCTGACCTCTCGACCCGGGCCTTCTGACCTGTCGACCCGGGCCTTCTGACCTGTCGATCCGGGCCTTCTGACCTCTCGACCCGGGCCTTCTGACCTGTCGACCCGGGCCTTCTGACCTCTCGACCCGGGCCTTCTGACCTCTCGACCCGGGCCTTCTGACCTCTCGATCCGGGCCTTCTGCTACTCAGTGCTGTGGACACATCAATATTGAGCGGCTCTGTCACACATGGCTCACAGGGAATGATTGGACCCTGCCACCAGTCACTTGTATGGAATTAGCTGCTGCTGGCAGTGATGAAAGGTGTCGATAATCAGTGTTGGAGCAGCGGCAAAGGCCGGACTTGCTGGTTTAATCTCTTCTGAATGACTTTAATATGAAACCCTCTTGAAAATGACAAATGACCGACATCATTAAGTTAATTATTCAGATGAAGTGCAGGAGCCTCTTAAAGAACAGGTATGGCCTGAGGCTGTGATAGGACAATTATTACAGAGAGATAAAAGTACATCTCCCTGTAACATCAGCCTCCAATACATTGTCATAATGCTGAGCGCTGATAGACGAGGGGTATTAACACAGACAGCTCTCTGAACTCCGTTGCTTTGTTTCCAGAGCCCTCTCCTCTCCCAGGAGGGGCTGGCTGTTATGGAGATGGTTCGGCAGAGTATTCATCACGTGTCGGCTTTTTAAAAATTCGTTTATGGGATGTGGGCGTTGCTGGCAAGGCCCAGCATTTATTGTCCATCCCTAATTGCACTAGAGAAGGTGGTGGTGAGCCGCCTTCTTGAACCGCTGCAGTCCGTGTGGTGAAGGTGCTTCCACAGTGCTGTTAGGGAGGGAGTTCCAGGATTTTGACCCAGCGACGATGAAGGATCGGCAATATACTTCTAAGTCAGGATGATGTGTGACTTGGAGGGGAACTTGGAGGTGGTGGTGTTCCCATGCGCCTGCTGCCCTTGTCCTCCTAGGTGGAAGAGGTTGCGGGTTTGGGAGGTGCTGCCGAAGAAGCCTTGGCGAGTTGCTGCAGTGCATCTTGTAGATGGTACACACTGCAGCCACGGTACGCCGGTAGTGGAGGGAGTGAATGTTTAAGGTGGTGGAAGGGGTGACAATCAAGTGGGCTGCAACAGTGGCGGTTGGCAGCTATTCCTCCATGAGGGGTGTCACAGCCGAGCCCCGCTCCTGCCTTCGCCGCTGCAGTTCCCGGCCAGCGGTCACTCATTGAATTGTTGCTTGATGCCTTTTGCGCTGAGCCAGAATGACCAGTCCATCGTGCCTGGTTTTCTTTTGCTCAGTCTAGTGTCCTCCTTTCTGTCAGGGTCCCATTGGCGCTGAAGCCGAGGTTTAGTGGAGTCGCCCTGTGCTGCAGATTGCCGGTCGAGCTGGTCTTTGGCCGCACGCTCTCGGCTGACGGCTTCCTCTTGTGCAGGTAGCAGGAGCTGAAGTTTCTTTACAGTGCCGGGAAGCGGGTCACTTAAACCACTGCTGCTGGGAGCAAGCAGCGAGTAGCCATTACTGTCAAATTCAGAAAAAAACGTGCATTTCTTTAGCGCTTTCATGATCTCAGGATGTCCCAAAGCGTTTTACAGCCAATTAAGTACTTTTTTGAAGTGTAGTCACTGTTGCAATGTAGGAAACATGGCAGCCAATTTGCACACAGCAAGCTCCCACAAACAGCAATGTGATAATGACCAGATTATCTGTTTTGGTGATGTTGGTTGAGGGATAAATATTGGCCCCAGGACACCGGGGGAGAACTCCCCTGCTCTTCTTCAAGATAGTAGAGTCCTGCCATCAGACACTGGCTTCAGAATAAATATTTTAGTAACAGACCCATCTGGTGCTCAATGTCCTTGAGTGATTGGGACTCCAGTCCGAGGCCATCACCTCTCACAGGCCACTCCATTGTAAAAAAAAGTTGTCAAGAAGAAGTCCCACCATCTTTTCAGGGCAGCTAGGGGTGGGCAATAACTGGCAATGTTGCCCATAGCCTGAGAATTTTTTTTTAAAATCACTCGGGGAGTTCACAAGGATGAATATATGAGAAACGGAATTATTACACTATGGGCTGTGATACAAGCACATTGACAGGGAGCTTTACTCTGTATCTAACCCGTGCTGTACCTGGCCTGGGAGTGTTTGATGGGACAGTGTAGAGGGAGCTTTAATCTGTATCTAACCCCAGCTGTACCTGTCCTGGGAGTGTTTGATGGGACAGTGTAGAGGGAGCTTTACTCTGTATCTAACCCGTGCAGTACCTGCCCTGGGAGTGTTTGATGGGACAGTGTAGAGGGAGCTTTACTCTGTATCTAACCCGTGCTGTACCTGGCCTGGAAAATATGTAAAAAGAAAGAGGTTAGTAAAAACAAACGTAGGTCCCCTGCAGTCGGAAACAGGGGAAGTCGTAATGGGGAACAAGGAAATGGCAGATCAATTGAACAAGTACTTTGGTTCGGTGTTTACTGTGGAGGACACACACAACCTGCCGGAAATAAAAGGGGTCAGAGGATCTGGTAAGAGGGAGGAGCTGAGGGAAATCCTTATTAGTCGGGAAAAGGTATTGGGAAAATTGATGGGACTGAAGGCTGAAAAATCCCCGGGGCCTGATGGTCTGCATCCCAGAGTACTTAAGGAGGTGGCCTTGGAAATAGTGGATGCATTGACGATCATTTTCCAACATTCCTTAGACTCTGGATCAGTTCCGATGGAGTGGAGGGTGGCCAATGTAACCCCTCTTTTTAAAAAAGGAGGGAGGGAGAAAGCAGGGAATTATAGACCGGTCAGCCTGACATCGGTTGTGGGTAAAATGATGGAAGCAATTATTAAAGATGTCATAACAGACCATTTGGAAAGTGGCGACATGATAGGTCCAAGTCAGCATGGATTTGTGAAAGGGAAATCATGCTTGACAAATCTTCTGGAATTTTTTGAGGATGTTTCCAATAGGGTGGACAGGGGGGAACCAGTAGATGTGGTGTATTTGGACTTTCAGAAGGCCTTCGACAAGGTTCCACACAAGAGATTGGTGAGCAAAGTTAAAGCACATGGGATTGGGGGTAATGTGTTGACGTGGATTGAGAACTGGTTGGCACACAGGAAACAAAGAGTAGGAGTAAATGGGTACTTTTCAGAATGGCAGGCAGTGACCAGCGGGGTACCGCAGGGTTCGGTGCTGGGACCCCAGCTGTTTACATTATATATTAATGATTTGGACGAAGGGATTAAATGTAATATCTCCAAATTTGCTGATGACACTAAATTGGGAGGCAGTGTGAACAATGAGGAGGATGCTAGGAGGCTACAGAGTGACTTGGACAGGTTGGGTGAATGGGCAAATGTATGGCAGATGAAGTACAATGTGGATAAATGTGAGGTTATCCACTTTGGTGGTAAAAATAGAGAGGCGGACTATTACCTGAATGGTGGCAGATTAGGGAAAGGGGAGGTGCAACGAGACCTGGGCATCATGGTACATCAGTCATTGAAGGTGGGAATGCAAGTGCAGCAGGCAGTCAAGAAAGCAAACGGAATGATGGCCTTCATAGTAAGGGGATTTGAGTACAGGAGTAGGGAGGTGATGCTGCAGTTGTACAGGGCCTTGGTGAGGCCACACCTGGAGTATTGTGCGCAGTTTTGGTCTCTTAACTTAAGGAAGGACATTCTTGCTATTGAGGGAGTGCAGCGAAGGTTCACTAGATTGATTCCTGGGATGGCCGGACTGACATATCAAGAAAGATTGGGTCAACTGAACTTGTATCCTCTGGAGTTCAGAAGAATGAGGGGGGATCTTATAGAGACATTTAAAATCCTGACTGGTTTAGACAAATTAGATGCGGGCAGAATGTTCCCAATGGTAGGGAAAACTAGAACCAGGGGTCACAGTCTAAGGATTAAGGGGAAGCCATTTAGGACTGAGCTGAGGAGGAACTTCTTCACCCAGAGAGTGGTGAATCTATGGAATTCTCTTCCACAGAAGGTTGTTGAGGCCAGTTCGCTAAATATATTCAAAAGGGAGTTAGATATAACACTCACAACTAGGGGGATCAAGGGGTATGGCGAGAAAGCAGGAATGGGGTACTGAGGTAGCATGTTCAGCCATGAACGCATTGAATGGCGGTGCAGGCTCGAAGGACCGAATGGTCTACTCCTGTACCTATTTTCTATGTTTCTATGTTTCTATGTTTGATGGGACAGTGTAGAGGGAGCTTTACTCTGTATCTAACCCATACTGTACCTGCCCTGGGAGTGTTTGATGGGACAGTGTAGAGGGAGCTTTACTCTGTATCTAACCCGTGCGGTACCTGCCCTGGGATTGTTTGATGGGACAGTGTAGAGGGAGCTTTACTCTGTATCTAACCCGCGCTGTACCTGCCCTGGGAGTGTTTATCCTGCTGCTCGGATATGTTTGCAGTTGAATAAAGCTTTTAGACATCCGCAGCTTAGCCGATGGGAAGGCCCATTACTGGATTATCAGCTCAGCAACAGGGCTGACATCAGAGCAGCTTGTTTCATTTTCTAATTACAAAAGCTCTGTGTCTAATCCCAGGAGCCCACAGACAGTAAACTGCCTCCCAGTAACTCACAGGCGGTGTGCAAGTGAGTGATGTGCTCAGCGTGTTAGAAAATACCTGTATCAGCAGGATTAGACTTTGGTTCATCGGAGCTTTGTGAATTGTCAGCGATTCCTGATGATAGTCCCCGACTGTTGGAGTCTGTCACACCAGACTGTCCCCTCCTGCTGATCATCTCGCCCCCTCCCCGTCTCACCCCCACCCCGCCCCATCAGACCTCGCGCTTCACCAGAACCTACCTTAGAATCACATAGAATCTGCAGCACTGAAGCTGGTCCACACTGGTGCGGATACCCCACACGAGTCTCTGTCGCTCCCAGGAGTTGAGTTGGGAAGGGGGCGCGATCGAGGGAGCTAAAATGGGCTCCTGGAGGAGGAGGCTGGGAGAGTGGATGGGGGAGGGGCTGAGGCTGCCAGGGATGATGATGTCAGAGCAGGGATGGGAGACCAATAGTGACTTGAGACGAGGGCGCCAAAGTGTATTTTGGAGAGATGCTCTTATGAAGGCACCGCCCCTTGCTGAACTGTACGTGTAATTGGCAGTGGACTCAGCAGACGCCCTGCAGCCATCTTGGATATCCCACCGATCCCTCTCCAACAGTCTCCTCTCCCCTACACTGTCTTTAAATAAATAAAGCACTGCCGGTTCTGTTGCTGTCTCTTTGATGATGGCCACGGCTGATCGATTCTAAGTGTGTCATAATAACTCATGCTGTCAGGAGGATGCAGAGAAACTCCAGTATGATTTGGACAGGTTGGGTGATTGGGCAGATGCATGGCAGATGCAGTATAATGTGGATAAATGCAAGGTTATCCACTTTGGTGGCAAAAACAGGAAGACAGATTATTATCTGAATGGCAATAGATTGGGAAAAGGGGAAGTGCAACGAGATCTGGGAGTCCTTGTGCACCAGTCGCTGAAGGTAAGCATGCAGGTGCAGCAGGCGGTTAAGAAGACAAATGGTATGTTGGCCTTCATAGCGAGAGGATTCGAGTACAGGTGCAAGGATGTCTTGCTGCAGTTGTACAAGGCCTTGGTGAGACCACACCTTGAGTATTGTGTGCAGTTTTGGTCGCCTTATCTGAGGAAGGATGTTCTTGCCATGGAGGGAGTGCAGCGAAGATTTACCAGACTGATACCTGGAATGGCAGGAATGACGTATGAAGAGAGATTGGGTCGATTAGGTTTATATTCGCTAGAGTTTCGAAGAATGAGAGGGGATCTCATTGAAACTTATAAAATTCTAACAGGACTAGACAGACTAGATGCAGGAAGGATGTTCCCGATGGCGGGGGAGTCCAGAACCAGAGGTCACAGTCTAAGGATAAGGGGTAAGCCATTTAGGACTGAGATGAGGAGGAATTTCTTCACCCAGAGAGTGGTGAACCTGTGGAATTCTCTACCACAGAAGGCAGTTGAGGCCAATTCATTAAATATATTCAAGAAGGAGTTAGATATATTTCTTAAGGCTAAAGGGATCAAGGGATATGGGGAGAAAGCAGGGACAGGGTACTGAATTTGGATGATCAGCCATGATCTCATTAAATGGCGGAGCAGGCTCGAGGGGCCGAATGGCCTACTCCTGCTCTTATCTTCTATGCTTCTATGACCAACATCTCTCTTCATTATAATTGGATAGGTGGCAGAAGACAGAGAGTAGGGATAATAGATATGTGTTCGAATTGGAAGGAACTGACTAGTGGTGTCCCAAAAGGATCTGTGCTGGGGCCTCAACTATTCACTATATTTATTAATGACTTAGATAACACAATAGAGAGCCATATTTCCAAGTTTGCCGATGACACAAAGATTGGTGGTATGGTAAATAGTGTAGACAGGGACGTAAAATTACAAAGAGACATTGATAGATTAAGTGAGTGGGCGAAACTGTGGCAGATGGATTTCAATGCAATTATGAGTGAGGTCATCCAGTTTGGACCAAAAAAGGATAGATCCAAGTATTTTTTAAATGGTGAAAAGCTAGGAACAGTGGAGGTCTGAAGAGATTTAGGGGTTCATGTACAAAGATCACTAAAATGTAGTGGACAGGTACAAAAAATAATCAAAAAGGCAAATGGAATGTTAGCTTTTATATCTAGAGGGCTAGAATATAAAGGGGAGGTAGTTTTGTTACAGCTATACAAAGGCCTGGTTAGACCACATCTGGAGCACTGTGTACTGTTCTGGGCACCACACCTTGGAAAGGATATATTGGCCTTGGAAGGAGCGCAGCGCAGATTCACCAGAATGTCACAAGGGTTCCAAGGGTTAGATTATGAGGAGAGATTACATAAACTAGGCTTGTATTCCCTGGAAAAGAGAAGGTTAAGGGGCGATTTGATTGAGGTTTTTAGGATTCTGAAAGGAATTGAAAGGGTAGATAGATAGAGAGAGGGGGAGTCTAGGACAAGGGGGCATAACTTTAAAATCAGAGCCAGGCCTTTCAGGAGAGAAGTTAGGAAACACTTCTTCACGCAAAGGATGGTAGAAGTGTGGAACTCTCTCCCACAATAAGCAGTAGATGCTAGCTCAATTAAACATTTTAAATCTGAGATCGATAGATTTTTGTTAGCCGAGGGTATTAAGGGACATGGAGCCTAGACGGGTGGATGGAGTTAGGATACAGATCAGCCATAATCTCACTGAATGGCGGAACAGGCTCGAGGGGCTGAATGGCCTCCTCCTGTTCCTGTGTTCCTAACCCAGGCAATGGGCCTCAGTAGAGCCATCTCTTGTGCTGAATCAAAAGCAAAATACTGCGGATGCTGGAAATCTGAAATAAAAACAGAAAATGCTGGAAATACTCGGCAAGTCAGGCAGCATCTGTGGAGAGAGAAACAGAGTTAATGTTTCAGGTTGGTGACCCTTCGTCAGAACTGGGAAAAGTTCGAGATATTAACAGGTTTTAAGCAAGTGTAGAGGGCAGGGAAAGTGGGGAGGGGAGGAAAGAACAAAAGGGAAGGTCTGTGATAGGGTGGCAGGCAGGAGAGATTAAATGACAAAAGGTGCTGAATCATTCCTTTATATTACACACATCTCATTCAAATGCTGCCAACATGTTCCAGTTGTTGATAGATGGAGGCCATCGGTCACCACGTGTAATCACCTTTCACATTCATACCCTTCACCAGAAACTGGTGAATTTGAAAACCTCGTTTTCAAATCCCTCCATGGCCTCGCCCCTCCCTATCTCTGTGACCTCCTCCAGCCCCACAACCCCCCGCCCCCAAGATACCTGCGCTCCTCCAATTCTGGACTCTTGTGCATCCCCCGATCTCATTCACCCCACCATTGGCGGACGTGCCTTCTGCTGCCTGGGCCCCGAGCTCTGGAATTCCCTCCCTAAACCTCTCCGCCTCTCTCTCCTCCTTTAAGAAGCTCCTTAAAACCTCCCTCTTTGACCGAGCTTTTGATCAGCTGTCCTATATCTCCTGACGTGGCTTGGTGTCAAATTTTGTTAATTGCTCCTGTGAAGCGCCGTGGGGCGTTTTATTACGTTAAAGGCGCTATATAAATGCAAGTTGTGTCAGTATGTATGTGTGTGTGTGTCAGTCTGTATATTACCTCTTCTATTACCTTGGCAACCTGTGATTCTGATCCCTGTGCTGCTCTCCATTTCTGCTGCTAATCTAATCGAGTCGAAACTGCTGTTCACAGCAGCCAGAAGGACATAAACAGCTCATTAAGAAGTGGGGACACTAGTTGCTGCTGAGAGGTGGTGCTTGTTGAGCGATTCTTGACTGCAGAAAACTTGGAAGCGTGGCCAAAGTTACGACTGAAACAGGAAATGAACCTTTCCTCACCGTGAGACCCGAAGCAGTCGGCAGATTAAACGTTATTTCAGTGAGAGGCAAGGTGGTGGAGGGAAACCTGGGCGTCCTCCACACAGGGCAGCCTGACCAGGAGTGGTTACACCAGCCATTTAGGCTGCGCTCATTCACGTGGCTGATGGAAAAGAAATCCTCAATTTGTCGGAGTGTGACGGGGAGTAATTGTGGTTTAAAAACGGTGTGTTTGGGGGACGGGCTCTGAGTAGAGCTGATGGAATTGAAAGGGTGGGTAATTGTGTTGATGGGAGGCGTTTGACAGTGGCAGCCTTCCCTACACATGGCCCAGGTACCTGCCTCTTGGTCAAGGGTCAGAGGTCGGTGGTTCTGCTTCTGACGCAGCGGTATTTTTTGAATGCCAGGGATCGATGAAGCGTTCTATCAACCCACAGGTGGCTCACTGGGTGAATACACTGCCCAGTGTGGTACTGAGCCCCACACATCCGGGAAGTCTGTGCCAAGTCACCTGATCTCAGGCAGGGCATCAATAAGGGCGCTTCGATTGACCTTAATGCCCCTGGGCTAGATAGAGGAGAATCAAGCGAGCTTTCCCACTCACTACTCCACCGGAAGGTGCATTTCAGTTTGTTATTTGAGTTGGGTTGTGTTATGACTAGTCTGGATGGGATGTCCTCTCTCTGGAACTCCAGGTGAATGGCCTCTGTGACATTTCTCGCATCCTGGTTGACCCATTAGACCCCCTGTGACCCCACCTCATTGTCTTAGTTGTATTTTGCTATGTCTTTGATATAATGTCTTCGATATAATGTCTTCCTGACTGACCTGATTGTCTCTCTGCTGAGGTGTGATAAAAGGCAGTCAGAAAGATTAACTGTAGTCGTCTGACATTGTACGCTACACAGGCATTGTTCTCTGTCTATATATGCTTTGTCGATTCTGTATTCCTTCACTTCACCTGACGAAGGAGCAGCGCTCCGAAAGCTTGTGATTTCAAATAAAACTGTTGGACTATAACCTGGTGTTGTGCGACTTCTCACTTTTGTCCACCCCAGTCCAACACCGGCATCTCCGCATCATGGTTGAACCAGGTGAGTCTGGTTCACCAATTTCACTGGCCTCATGACACAGGATGCTGGAATCATTTAATAGTCAGCAGCACCTCCCAAACCAACAACCTTCACCATGAAGAAGGACAAGGGCAGCAGGTGCATGGGAACACCATCACCTCCAACTCACAAACCATTCTGACTTGCACATATATCTCCGTTCCTTCATCATCGCTGGGTCAAAATCCTGGAACTTGTATTTCTACAGCATCTTTCACAACCTCAGGACGTCCCAAAGCGCTTCACAGCTAATGAAGTACTTTTGAAGTGTAGTCACTGTAGGAAACACGGCAGCCAATTTGCACACAGCAAGGTCCTGCAAACAGTGAGATAAATGACCAGATAATCTGTTTCAGTGATGTTGATTGAGGGATATAAATTGGCCAGGACACCAGGGGAGAACTCCCCTGCTCTTCTTTGAAATAGTGCCATGGGATCTTTTACATCCACCTGAGCGAGCAGACGGGGCCTCGGATTAATGTCTCATCTGAAAGACGGCACCTCCGACAGTGCAGCACTCCCCCAGAACTGCACTGGGAGTATCAACCTGGATTATGTGTTCAAGTCTCTGGAGTGGGGATTGAACGCACAACCTTCTGACTCAGAGGTGAGAGTGCTACCCAATGAGCCACGGCTGACATCTTCACCACACGGACTGCAATGGTTCAAGAAGGCTCACCATCACCAGCATTAGACAATAATTGCCGACCTTGCCAGCGACGCCCACATACCGAAGAATGATGAATAAGAAACACTGGTGATTGGAGGGGCTGTCGGGCCGCTCTGGATGGATGAGCTGGGGTGGGTGGAATGGCCTTGCTTACCTATCTCGTGGCCTTGTGAATGAAGAAGGTACCGAGAGAGGGAGGAGAGACCGAGAGAGGGAGGGGAGACCGAGAGAGGGAGGGGAGACCGAGAGAGGGAGGGGAGACCGAGAGAGGGAGGGGAGACAGAGAGAGGGAGGGGAGACAGAGAGAGGGGGGAGAGACCGAGCGAGGGGGGAGAGACCGAGCGAGGGGGGAGAGACCGAGCGAGGGGGGAGAGACCGAGCGAGGGGGGGAGAGACCGAGCGAGGGGGGGAGAGACCGAGCGAGGGGGGAGAGACCGAGCGAGGGGGGGAGAGACCGAGCGAGGGGGGGAGAGACCGAGCGAGGGGGGGAGAGACCGAGAGAGGGAGGGGAGACCGAGAGAGGGAGGGGAGACCGAGAGAGGGAGGGGAGACCGAGAGAGGTGGGAGAGACCGAGCGAGGGGGGGAGAGACCGAGAGAGGGAGGAGAGACCGAGAGAGGGAGGGGAGACCGAGAGAGGGAGGGGAGACCGAGAGAGGGAGGGGAGACCGAGAGAGGGAGGGGAGACCGAGAGAGGGAGGGGAGACCGAGAGAGGTGGGAGAGACCGAGCGAGGGGGGAGAGACCGAGCGAGGGGGGAGAGACCGAGCGAGGGGGGAGAGACCGAGCGAGGGGGGGAGAGACCGAGCGAGGGGGGGAGAGACCGAGAGAGGGAGGGGAGACCGAGAGAGGGAGGGGAGACCGAGAGAGGGAGGGGAAACCGAGAGAGGGAGGAGCGACCGAGAGAGGGAGGACGCGCGGGCGACCGAGAGAGGGAGGACGCGCGGGCGACCGAGAGAGGGAGGGGAGACAGAGAGGTGGGAGAGACCGAGAGAGGGGGGAGAGACCGAGCGAGGGGGGAGAGACCGAGCGAGGGGGGAGAGACCGAGCGAGGGGGGGAGAGACCGAGCGAGGGGGGGAGAGACCGAGCGAGGGGGGGAGAAACCGAGCGAGGGGGGGAGAGACCGAGCGAGGGGGGGAGAGACCGAGAGAGGGAGGGGAGACCGAGAGAGGGAGGGGAGACCGAGAGAGGGGAGACCGAGAGAGGTGGGAGAGACCGAGAGAGGGGGGAGAGACCGAGCGAGGGAGGGGAGACCGAGCGAGGGGGGAGAGACCGAGCGAGGGGGGAGAGACCGAGCGAGGGGGGAGAGACCGAGCGAGGGAGGAGAAGAGACCGAGCGAGGGAGGAGAAGAGACCGAGCGAGGGAGGAGAAGAGACCGAGCGAGGGAGGAGAAGAGACCGAGCGAGGGAGGAGAAGAGACCGAGCGAGGGAGGAGAAGAGACCGAGCGAGGGAGTAGAGACCGAGAGAGGGAGGAGAGACCGAGAGAGGGAGGGGAGACCGAGAGAGGGAGGGGAGACCGAGAGAGGGAGGGGAGACCGAGAGAGGGAGGGGAGACCGAGAGAGACAGAGACCGAGAGAGGGAGGGGAGACCGAGAGAGTGAGGGGAGACCGAGAGAGTGAGGGGAGACTGAGAGAGTGAGGAGAGACTGAGAGAGGGCGGAAACTCTGAGAGAGGGAGGGGAGGCCGAGAGAGGGAGGAAACTCTGAGAGAGGGAGGGGAGACTGAGGGAGGGAGGGGAGACTGAGGGAGGGAGGGGAGACTGAGGGAGGGAGGGGAGACTGAGGGTCTGAGAGGGAGGGGAGACTGAGGGAGGGAGGGGAGACTGAGGGAGGGAGGGGAGACTGAGGGTCTGAGAGGGAGGAGAGACTGAGAGAGGGAGGGGAGACTGAGGGAGGGAGGGGAGACCGAGAGAGGGAGGCGAGACTGAGGGTCTGAGAGGGAGAGACATGTCTTGTTAAAGCTCTCCACAGTCTGAGTCTGTCACCGAGTTCCCGGTTAATAACCTCTATTGTCAGATTATGTAAACATGAGGTCCTGGTTTATACTCTCAGAAGCCGGGAGAGAGCCCTTCACTGCCTTGTCACTGAAGCACAAAGGGAAGACAATGGAATATTAGATGATGCTTGCTCCCCGAGCTGGAACATTATAATCAGGCGCTCTGACTGCTGACTGTGAGTGGTGTGTCTGTCTGACGTGTTTAATCACACTCGTTCCTACAGTGGTAATTTTACTGCAATTAATTATTTGAATTTGAATAGAAATGGAGGGTTACACTGAGTAAGCAATCAGTGAGAATCAAAGCTGGGAGGAGTGCGCTAATGAGCTGCGAGCGCTGATACAAGAAGGCGGCTTCACATTTTACAGGGAAGGGATGGAGCTGGGCTGAAGAAATAGCGCAGGAGCTGGGGAGGAATGACTGTTCCTGGAGTATGTCTGGTCTCCGGGTGCGCTGCTCACTCCCCCCACCACCTGACGCCCCTCACTGGGTCCAGAGTGGCCTTTAATTAGCACATGGTGTGGGCGGGGCAGTGCATTTAAGGGGAAGCTAGATAAACACATGATGGAGAAAGGAACAGGTTATGTTGATGGGGTGAGATGAGGCCGGTGTGGAGCACGAACACCGGCACAGACCAGTTGGGCCGAATGGCCTGTTTCGGTGCTGTACATTCTATGTAATAACATCGGCTCCCAGCTCTGGGCTGGAGGGAGTTGACCGGCTCTGCCCCCCCCCCCCCCCCCCCCCGCCACTGTCACTAAATTATCGGGGGTGGGGGGAAAGAACGGAAATAAGTTGGAAAGGACCTAAAGTCTATGGAGGAGGCACTGTGCTTCCAAACACACCGGTTAAACCAGATTCCATAGGGTAGATAGAGAGAAACTATTTCCTCTGGTGGGGGAGTCCAGGATAAGGAGGCAGAACCTTAAAATTGGAGCTAGGTCGTTCAGGGGTGATGTCAGGAAACACAAATGGTAGTGGAAATCTGGAACTCTCTGGCCCCCCAAAGGTCGAGGATGCCGGGGGTCAGTTGGGGCTTTCCAGACTGAGATTGATAGTTTTTTTATTGGGTAAGGGTATCAAGGGATATGGAGCAAAGGTGGGTAAATCGAGTTGAGGTGCAGATCAGCCATGATCTGATTGAAGGGCGGAACAGGCTCGAGGGGCTGAATGGCCTCCTCCTGTTCCTATGAGTCCTGATATCCTCCCTTTAACTTTTTGATTTCCTGCCCCTCTGTCCAGCAGAACCTCGTGTCAAAGCCAGGTCCCAGTAATCGGCACCCAGCCGCCGTCTGCTGAGTCTGCAGGCTCGGGGAAATCAATATTTGCTCAAATAATTACTTCTTAATTGGTTTCCAAAGATAACCTTGATTTTCGAACATCCCCACCAGTCAGAGCTGGTGATTAATCGCGTAATGTCAGAGTTTGTTGGCGTTCATTATTTAACAATAGCAGGGTCTCCAGGGGCCAGGGCGGATCACAGGCTCAGCTCCTGTTCCTTTTTCCAGACAACATTTGGCAGCATAAATGTAAATGTTTCCTTTTAACTTTTTGGCCAATGGAGAGAAGGAGGTCAGATTAAGAAAGGGTCGGACTGATGTCACGTGGAGAGGGTTGGTCTCAGTTCAGTGACCATTTCTCTCTCTCTGTGTAGCGACACACACACTCTCTCTCTCTCTCTGTGTAGTGACCCTCTCTCTCTGTGTAGTGACTCTCTCTCTCTCTCTCTAGTGACCCTCTCTCTCTCTGTCTGTGTAGTGACCCTCTCTCTCTCTGTGTAGTGACCCCCTCTCTCTCTCTCTCTGTGTAGTGACCCCCTCTCTCTCTGTGTAGTGACCCCCTCTCTCTCTCTCTCTGTGTAGTGACCCCCCCTCTCTCTCTCTCTCTCTGTGTAGTGACCCCCTCTCTCTCTCTCTGTGTAGTGACCCCCTCTCTCTCTCTCTCTCTCTGTGTAGTGACCCCCTCTCTCTCTCTCTCTGTGTAGTGACCCCCTCTCTCTCTCTCTCTCTCTGTGTAGTGACCCCCTCTCTCTCTCTCTGTGTAGTGACCCCCTCTCTCTCTGTGTAGTGACCCTCTCTCTCTCTCTCTCTGTGTAGTGACCCCCTCTCTCTCTCTCTCTCTCTGTGTAGTGACCCCCTCTCTCTCTCTCTCTGTGTAGTGACCCCCTCTCTCTCTCTCTCTCTCTGTGTAGTGACCCCCTCTCTCTCTCTCTGTGTAGTGACCCCCTCTCTCTCTGTGTAGTGACCCTCTCTCTCTCTCTGTGTAGTGACCCTCTCTGTGTGTGTAGTGACCCTCTCTCTCTGTGTGTGTGTGTGTGTGTAGTGACCCTCTCTCTCTCTCTCTCTGTGTAGTGACCCTCTCTGTGTGTGTGTGTGTAGTGACCCTCTCTCTCTGTGTGTGTGTGTGTGTGTGTGTGTAGTGACCCTCTCTCTCTCTCTCTGTGTAGTGACCCTCTCTCTCTCTCTGTGTGTAGTGACCCCCTCTCTCTCTCTGTGTGTAGTGACCCCCCCTCTCTCTCTCTGTCGTGACCCTCTCTCTCTCTGTGTAGTGACCCCCTCTCTCTCTCTCTCTCTCTGTGTAGTGACCCCCTCTCTCTCTCTCTCTGTGTAGTGACCCCCTCTCTCTCTCTCTGTGTAGTGACCCCCCCTCTCTCTCTCTGTGTAGTGACTCTCTCTCTCTCTCTGTGTAGTGACCCTCTCTCTCTCTCTCTCTCTGTGTAGTGACCCCCTCTCTCTCTCTCTGTGTAGTGACCCCCTCTCTCTCTCTCTCTGTGTAGTGACCCCCTCTCTCTCTCTCTGTAGTGACCCCCTCTCTCTCTCTCTCTGTGTAGTGACCCCCTCTCTCTCTGTGTAGTGACCCTCTCTCTCTCTCTGTGTAGTGACCCTCTCTCTGTGTGTGTGTGTGTGTGTAGTGACCCTCTCTCTCTCTCTCTGTGTAGTGACCCCCTCTCTCTCTCTCTGTGTAGTGACCCTCTCTCTCTGTCTGTGTAGTGACCCCCTCTCTCTCTCTCTCTGTGTCGTGACCCCCTCTCTCTCTCTCTCTCTCTGTGTAGTGACCCCCTCTCTCTCTCTCTCTGTGTAGTGACCCCCCCTCTCTCTCTCTCTCTCTCTCTCTGGGTAGTGACCCCCTCTCTCTCTCTCTCTCTGTGTAGTGACCCCCTCTCTCTCTCTCTCTCTGTGTAGTGACCCCCTCTCTCTCTGTGTAGTGACCCCCTCTCTCTCTCTCTCTGTGTAGTGACCCCCTCTCTCTCTCTCTCTCTCTCTGGGTAGTGACCCCCTCTCTCTCTCTCTCTCTGTGTAGTGACCCCCTCTCTCTCTCTCTCTGTGTAGTGACCCACTCTCTCTCTCTGTGTAGTGACCCTCTCTCTGTGTGTAGTGACCCTCTCTCTCTGTGTGTGTGTGTGTGTGTGTGTGTGTGTAGTGACCCTGGAGATGTACACACTGGAGTTTAGAAGATTGAGAGGGGACCTCATAGAAGTGTATAAAATTCTGACAGGTCTAGACAGACTAGATGCAGAAGGAATGTTTCCCTTGGCGGGTGAGAACAGAACTAGAGGACATAATTTAAGGATAAGGGCTAAACCATTTAGGACAGAAATGAGGGGGAATTTCTTCACTCAGAGGGTGGTGAACCTGTGGAACTCATTGCCACAGAGGGCAGTGTACGCCAGCTCATTAAATATATTTAAGAGGGAATTAGATATATTTCTACAGGCAAAAGGGGTTAAGGGTTACGGAGAGAAGGCGGGGACGGGATACTGAATTGGAGGATCAGCCATGATCTCATTAAATGGCGGAGCAGGCTCGAAGGGCCGGATGGCCTACTCCTGCTCCTATCTTCTATGTATCTATGACCCCCTCTCTCTCTCTCTCTGTGTAGTGACCCCCCCTCTCTCTCTCTCTCTCTGTGTAGTGACCCCCTCTCTCTCTGTGTAGTGACCCCCTCTCTCTCTCTCTGTAGTGACCCTCTCTCTGTGTGTAGTGACCCTCTCTCTCTCTGTGTGTGTGTGTGTAGTGACCCTCTCTCTCTCTGTGTGTGTGTAGTGACCCTCTCTCTCTCTCTCTGTATAGTGACCCCCTCTCTCTCTCTGTGTGTAGTGACCCTCTCTCTGTGTGTAGTGACCCTCTCTCTCTCTCTCTGTGTGTAGTGACCCTCTCTGTGTGTGTGTGTGTGTGTGTGTGTAGTGACCCTCTCTCTCTCTGTGTGTAGTGACCCTTTCTCTCTCTCTGTCTGTGTGTAGTGACCCTCTCTCTCTCTCTCTCTCTCTTTGTGTAGTGACCCTCTCTCTCTCGCTCTGTTTGTGGTGACCCTCTCTCTCTCTGCAGGGACTCTCTCTCTCTCTCTCTCTGTAGTGACCCTCTCTCTCTCTCTCTGTAGTGACCCTCTCTCTCTCTCTAGTGACCCTCTCTCTCTCTCTAGTGACCCTCTCTCTGTGTGTGTGTGTGTGTGTGTGTAGTGATTCTCTCTCTCTCTGTAGTGACATTCACTCGCTCTCTCTCTCTGTCGTGACCCTCTCTCTCTCTCTTTCTCTCTCTCTCTCTCTCTCTGTGTAGTGACTCTCTCTCTCTGTAGTGACTCTCTCTCTAGTGACGCGCTCTCTCTCTCTCTCTGTGTAGTGACCATCTCTCTCTCTGTCATGAACCCTCTCTCTCTCTCTCTCTTTCTCTCTCTCTCTGTAGTGACCCTCTCTCTCTCTCTCTGTAGTGACGCTCTCTCTCTCTGTGTAGTGACCCTCTCTCTCTCTCTCTCTCTTTCTCTCTCTCTCTCTGTGTAGTGACCCTCTCCCTCTCTCTGTCATGAACCCTCTCTCTCTCTCTCTGTCTGTGGTGACCCTCTCTCTCTCTGTGTGTAGTGACCCTCTCTCTGTGTAGTGACCATCTCTCTCTCTCTGTAGTGACCCTCTCTCTCTCTCTCTCTGTAGTGACCCTCGCTCTCTCTCTCGCTCTCCCTGTGTAGTGACCCTCTCTCTCTCTCTCTCTCTGTAGTGACCCTCGCTCTCTCTCTCGCTCTCCCTGTGTAGTGACCCTCTCTCTCTCTCTCTCTCTGTAGTGACCCTCTCTCTCTCTCTCTCTCTCTCTCTGTGTAGTGACTTTCTCTCTCTCTCTCTCTCTCTGTAGTGACTTTCTCTCTCTCTCTCTTTCTGTGTAGTGACCCTCTCTCTCTCTCTCTCTCTCTCTCTCTCTGTCTGTGGTGACCCTCTCCCTCTCTGTGTGTAGTGACCCTCTCTCTGTGTAGTGACCATCTCTCTCTCTCTGTAGTGACCCTCTCTCTCTCTCTCTCTCTCTCTGAAGTGACCCTCTCTCTCTCTCTCTCTCTCTCTCTGTAGTGACCATCTCTCTCTCTCTCTCTCTCTCTGTAGTGACCCTCTCTCTCTCTCTCTCTCTCTGTAGTGACCCTCTCTCTCTCTCTCTCTCTGTAGTGACCCTCTCTCTCTCTCTCTCTCTCTCTCTGTGTAGTGACTTTCTCTCTCTCTCTCTCTCTCTGTGTAGTGACTTTCTCTCTCTCTCTCTTTCTGTGTAGTGACCCTCTCTCTCTCTCTCTCTCTGTCTGTGGTGACCCTCTCTCTCTCTCTGTGTAGTGACCCTCTCTCTGTGTAGTGCCTATCTCTCTCTCTCTGTAGTGACCCTCTCTCTCTCTCTCTCTCTCTCTGTAGTGACCCTCTCTCTCTCTCTCTCTCTCTCTCTCTGTAGTGACCCTCTCTCTCTCGCTCTCCCTGTGTAGTGACCCTCTCTCTCTCTGTAGTGACCCTCTCTCTCTCTCTCTCTCTCTGTAGTGACCCTCTCTCTCTCTCTCTCTCTCTGTGTAGTGACCCTCTCTCTCTCTCTGTAGTGACCCTCTCTCTCTTTCTGTAGTGACTCTCTCTCTCTCTCTCTGTGCCTCTCTCTCTCTCCCTGTGTAGTGACCCTCTCTCTCTCTCTCTGTAGTGACCCTCTCTCTCTCTAGTGACCCTCTCTCTCTCTGTAGTGACCCTCTCTGTGTGTGTGTGTGTGTGTGTGTGTGTGTGTGTAGTGATTCTCTCTCTGTAGTGACATTCACTCGCTCTCTCTCTCTGTCGTGACCCTCTCTCTCTCTCTTTCTCTCTCTCTCTCTCTGTGTAGTGACTCTCTCTCTCTGTAGTGACTCTCTCTCTAGTGACGCACTCTCTCTCTCTCTCTCTCTCTGTGTAGTGACCATCTCTCTCTCTCTGTCATGAACCCTCTCTCTCTCTCTCTTTCTCTCTCTCTCTCTGTAGTGACCCTCTCTCTCTCTCTGTAGTGACGCTCTCTCTCTCTGTGTAGTGACCCTCTCTCTCTCTCTCTCTCTCTCTCTTTCTCTCTCTCTCTCTGTGTAGTGACCCTCTCCCTCTCTCTGTCATGAACCTTCTCTCTCTCTCTCTCTCTTTCTCTCTCTCTGTGTAGTGACCCTCTCTCTCTCTCTCTCTCTCTCTCTCTCTCTCTGTGTGGTGTCCCTCTCTCTCTGTGTGGTGTCCCTCTCTCTCTGTGTGGTGTCCCTCTCTCTCTGTGTAGTGACCATCTCTCTCTCTCTGTAGTGACTCTCTCTCTCTCTCTCTCTGTAGTGACTCTCTCTCTCTCTCTCTCTGTAGTGACTCTCTCTCTCTCTCTCTGTAGTGACCCTCTCTCTCTCTCTGTGTAGTGACCCTCTCTCTCTCTCTCTCTCTCTCTCTAGTGACCCTCTCTCTCTCTCTCTGTGTAGTGACCCTCTCTCTCTCTCTCTCTCTCTCTCTGTCGTGACCCTCTCTCTCTCTCTGTGTAGTGACCCTCTCTCTCTCTCTCTCTCTCTCTGTGTAGTGACCCTCTCTCTCTCTCTCTCTCTCTGTGTAGTGACCCTCTCTCTCTCTCTCTCTCTGTCGTGACCCTCTCTCTCTCTCTCTCTCTCTCTGTGTAGTGACCCTCTCTCTCTCTCTCTCTCTGTGTAGTGACCCTCTCTCTCACTCTCTGTGTAGTGACCTTCTCTCTCTCTCTCTCTGTGTAGTGACCCTCTCTCTCTCTCTCTCTGTGTAGTGACTTTCTCTCTCTCTCTCTCTCTGTGTAGTGACTTTCTCTCTCTCTCTGTGTAGTGACTTTCTCTCTCTCTCTCTGTCTGTGGTGACCCTCTCTCTCTCTGTGTAGTGACCCTCTCTCTGTGTAGTGACCATCTCTCTCTCTCTGTAGTGACCCTCTCTCTCTCTGTAGTGACCCTCTCTCTCTCTCTCTCTGTAGTGACCCTCTCTCTCTCTCTCGCTCTCCCTGTGTAGTGACTCTCTCTCTCTCTCTCTCTCTCTGTAGTGACCCTCTCTCTCTCTCTCTCTCTCTGTGTAGTGACTCTCTCTCTCTCTTTCTGTGTAGTGACCCTCTCTCTCTCTCTCTCTCTCTCTCTCTCTGTGTAGTGACTCTCTCTCTCTCTCTCTGTGTAGTGACTTTCTCTCTCTCTCTCTGTCTGTGGTGACCCTCTCTCTCTCTGTGTGTAGTGACCCTCTCTCTGTGTAGTGACCATCTCTCTCTCTCTGTAGTGACCCTCTCTCTCTCTCTCTCTCTCTCTCTCTGTAGTGACCCTCTCTCTCTCTCTCTCTCTCTCTCTGTAGTGACCCTCTCTCTCTCTCTCTCGCTCTCCCTGTGTAGTGACCCTCTCTCTCTCTCTCTCTCTCTCTGTAGTGACCCTCTCTCTCTCTCTCTCTCTCTCTCTGTGTAGTGACCCTCTCTCTCTCTCTCTGTAGTGACCCTCTCTCTCTTTCTGTAGTGACTCTCTCTCTCTGTGCC
>JASTWF010000579.1:210813-238313 GCA_030390025.1 Squalus acanthias | reverse complement strand
CTTTTACATCCACCTGAGAGAGCAGACAGGGCCTCGGTTTAATGTCTCATCCGAAAAACAGCACCTCCGACAGTGCGGCACTCCCTCAGTACTGCCCCTCTGACAGTGTGGCGCTCCTTCAGTACTGCCCCTCCAACAGTGAAGCGTTCCCCCAGTACTGCCCCTCCAACAGTGCAGTGCTCCCTCAGTACTGCCCCTCCGACAGTGCAGCACTCCCTCAGTACTGCCCCTCCGACAGTGCGGCGCTCCCTCAGTACTGCCCCTCCGACAGTGCAGCACTCCCTCAGTACTGCCCGTCCGACAGTGCAGCACTCCCTCAGTACTGCCCCTCCGACAGTGCAGTGTTCCCTCAGTACCGCCCCTCCGACAGTGTGGCGCTCCCTCAGTACTGCCCCTCCGACAGTGCGGCGCTCCCTCAGTACTGCCCCTCCGACAGTGCGGCGCTCCCTCAGTACTGCCCCTCCGACAGTGCAGCACTCCCTCAGTACTGCCCGTCCGACAGTGCAGCACTCCCTCAGTACTGCCACTCCGACAGAGCGGCGCTCCCTCAGTACTGCCCTGGAGTGTCAGCCGAGATTTTTGTGCTCAAGTCTCTGGAGTGGGACTCGAACCCACAACCTTTTGACTCAGAGGTGAGAGTGACACCAACTGAGCCACGGCTGACACAAAGGGCGAAAAATTGAGTCGCTCCCCCTTTGGGGCGCTAACTTCGCCGGGGCACTACTTTTAGCGCCCCGGAAAAAGTAGTGCCCCCGCGACCGAAATTGAGTGGTAATGCCCCAAGAGAGAAGCGGGGCGCTACTGGAAGCATCACGCCTCCCTCTTGGGACACTGCGAGGGAATATCGTGGCGCTACGTTTGCGGCGCGGCGCTATTGCAGGCCTTCCTCCCCTTATTAAAGGCTTTAAATAGCGCTGCCCCGGCCGCAGGTAGGTCCCCCTGACCCCGTCGGACATAGCGCCCGGCGGTAAGTCAGGGCGCTACCAAAGATCGCGGCCGGGGCGCGAGTGGGGCGCTGCGCACGGCAATGACGTCATCGCCGGCGGCGCAGCGCCGCTAATGGTTAGCGCCACCGCTAACCTCCCGCTGAATTTTGCGGGGGGCATTGGCAGCGCCACACCCGGGCACGAGTTGCTTTGTGCCCCGTTAGCGCCCTAACTTTTCCCCCATAGTCTCTTCGAGCTTTTACATCTGTCCATCAAACCCTCCGTCCGAACTAATCTCCGCCCACAACTTCCACCAGTACTGTGAGTATCCACCAATCACGTATGTTTGGGGGTCTTTCCACATTGCTCCCAGATTTTCAGACACAGCAGAAAGCAAAGGCATTTTTCTGGTCTTTTAATTGCAATTTTTGGAGTGTTTTTTCTCAGAGACCTGGTCTGAGTTTTCTGTTTCTTTGAATGGATTTTTATGGCATCAGTATAAGTCACGTTAAAGATTGAAAAGCTTCCCCAATTGCAGCTTCTTAAACACGTTGTGCCTGATGTACATGAATGATGGTTAATTGAACTGAAACTTAACTTTTAAGACTCAAAGAAGAATTATATGATGTGACAAAAGCAAAATACTGCGGATGCTGGAAATCTGAAATAAAAACAGAAAATGCTGGAAATGCTCAGCAGGTCAGGCAGCATCTGTGGAGAGAGAAACAGAGTTAACGTTTCAGTTCTGGTGAAAGATCATTGACCTGAAACGTTAACTCTGTTTCTCTCTGCCCAGATGCTGCCTGACCTGCTGAGCATTTCCAGCATTTTCTGTTTCTATAATATATGGGGCGAGTTCGGCGTTTCCGATTGTTTACCCTGATTTACGCCCATTTTAAGTTCAGGCATATTCTAATGAGACTGGGAGGATACTTGGGCATAACTTGGCATCGGAAAAATGGGCGCATTTCGCGTCCAACTTCCGTGTTACGCCCAGAGGAGGAAACTCCCGGCCAACTGGTGTCAGATGCCGCGGCCCCGCGTACTGACAGTGGCAGTGCATTGGAGGGCAGTGCTAATTCAGGAGGCCCAGAGTCAGAGGCAGTGTCAGGGATGTGAGGCATCTTTAGAGTTAGAGAGGGCAAGTCAGAGGAGAGGATGTGTAGGGATGATGCCTGGAATTGATAACCAATAAGATTGAAGAAAAGGCAGTGGGATAGCTCCATAGTTGTGACCCACTATCCCCCTCCTAACAACCACCATAATCTTACTCAGGCCATGAGGGAAGGTGAAGGGCACCAGAACCAGGCACTTGGCCGTAGCGAGAGACGGGGAGTGGCACGGTCACCAAGACACTGGCAGAACCTCCAGAACTGAACACTGCTGCCCGGCAATGAGGACCAAACTAATCCAGAATAAAAACTACACAACCCACACCGAGGGGAATTAAGAAATCCCCTCGTGCTAAATGGGATAGATTCAGAACAGATCTAGCAATTCAAAACTGGGCATCTATGAGGCGTTGTGGGCCATCAGCAGCAGCAGAATTGTATTCCACCACAATCTGTAACCTCATGGCCCGGCATATCCCTCACTCTACCATTACTATCAAGCCAGGGGACCAACCCTGTTTCAGTAAGGAGTGTAGAAGAGCATGCCAGGAGCAGCACCAGGCGTACCTAAAAATGAGGTGCCAACCTGGGGAAGCTGCACCACAGGACTACATGCATGCTAAACAGCGAAAGCAGCATGTTATAGACAGGGCTAAGCGATCCCACAATCAACGGATCAGATCAAAGCTCTGCAGTCCTGCCACATCCAGCCGTGAATGGTGGTAGACCATTAAACAACTAACGGGAGGAGGAGGCTCCATGAATATCCCCATCCTCAATGATGATGGAGCCCAGCACGTGAGTGCAAAAGACAAGGCTGAAACGTTTGCAACCATCTTCAGCCAGAAGTGCCAAGTGGATGATCCATATCGGCCTCCTCCTGAGGTCCCCACCATCACAGAAGCCAGTCTTCAGCCAATTCGTTTAACTCCACGTGATATCAAGAAACGGCTGAGCGCACTGGATACAGCAAAGACTATGGGCCCTGACAACATCCCGGCTATCGTGCTGAAGACTTGTGCTCCCGAACTAGCCGCGCCTCTAGCCAAGCTGTTCCAGTACAGCTACAACACTGGCATCTACCCGACAATGTGGAAAACTGCCCAGGTATGTCCTGGCAGGTAACATTCGCGCCACAGAAGTGCCAGGCAATGACTATCTCCAACAAGCGAGAGTCTAACCACCGCCCCTTGACATTCAATGGCATTACCATCGCCGAATCCCCCACCATCAACATCCTGGGGGTCACCATTGACCAGAAACTTAACTGGACCAGCCACATAAATACAGTGGCAACAAGAGCAGGTCGGAGGCTAGGTATTCTGCGGCGAGTGTCTCACCTGCTGACTCCCCAAAGCCTTTCTACCATCTACAAGGCACAAGTAAGGAGTGTGATGGAATACGCTCCACTTGCCTGGATGAGTGCAGCTCCAACAACACTCAAGAAGCTTGACACCATCCAGGACAAAGCAGCCCATTTGATTGGCACCCCATCTACCACCTTAAACATTCATTCCCTCCACCACCGGCGTACCATGGCTGCAGTGTGTACCATCTACAAGATGCACTGCAGCAACTCACCAAAGCTTCTTCGGCAGCACCTCCCAAATCCGTGACCTCTTCCACCTAGAAGGACAAGGGCAGCAGGCGCATGGGAACACCACCACCTCCAAGTTCCCCTCCAAGTCACACACCATCCACCACCTTAGAAGTATATCGGCCGATCCTTCATCGTCGCTGGGTCAAAATCCTGGAACTCCCACCCTCACAGCACTGTGGGAGTACCTTCACCACACTGACTGCAGCGGTTCAAGAAGGCGGCTCACCACCACCTTCTAAAGGGCAATTAGGAATGGGCAATAAATGCTGGCCTTGCCAGCGATGCCCACATCCCATAAACAAAAAAATCTGTAAAAATTAAAGAATAAGCAGAGCACTAAGGTGAGGGAGAGCGGTGAGAGGGTGAGCCCGGAGTCAGTGAGGACTGAGCCCGGAGTGGGTGCGGAGTGAGCCCGGAGTGGAGCGATCCCGGAGTGGAGCGATCCCGGAGTGGAGCGATCCCGGAGTGGAGCGAGCCCGGAGTGGAGCGAGCCCGGAGTGGGTAGGAGTGATTCCGGAGTGGAGTGAGCCCGGAGTGGGTAGGAGTGATCCCGGTGTGGAGTGATCCCGGAGTGGGTAGGAGTGAGCCCGGAGTGGAGTGAGCCCGGAGTGGGTAGGAGTGATCCCGGAGTGGAGTGATCCCGGAGTGGAGTGATCCCGGAGTGGAGTGAGCCCGGAGTGGAGTGAGCCCGGAGTGGGTAGGAGTGATCCCGGAGTGGAGTGATCCCGGAGTGGGTAGGAGTGATCCCGGAGTGGAGTGAGCCTGGAGTGGAGTGAGCCCGGAGTGGAGTGATCCCGGAGTGGAGTGAGCCCGGAGTGGGTAGGAGTGAGCCCGGAGTGGAGTGAGCCCGGAGTGGAGTGAGCCCGGAGTGGGTAGGAGTGATCCCGGAGTGGAGTGATCCCGGAGTGGAGTGATCCTGGAGTGGAGTGAGCCCGGAGTGGAGTGAGCCCGGAGTGGGTAGGAGTGATCCCGGAGTGCAGTGATCCCGGAGTGCAGTGATCCCGGAGTGGAGTGAGCCTGGAGTGGGTGCAGCTCCTTCACTAACACAGGCTGAGCACTGAGCTAATGAAACATTCATGATGTCTCTGTGTGTTTTAGGTGTTAGTCGGCTCTTGTGTCTCTGTGCATAAATCTCAATGTGAGGGAACTTGATTACTGCACAAATGCTCTCCCGCTCAGTCAACCTCTTACTGCCTTTGTCTCGATGCTTTTCATTCACTGCAGAGAAATTTGCATTTGCTGCATCCGCACACACCACAGGCTGCTGTCTGTGTCTCGTCTCATGGTCCTATCGAGTGTTAAGAGTAGAACCCCACCCCCCAGCCCCCAGCCCCAGACTGCAGGTACCATTGCGATATTTTGGATGAGGGAGTGGGAGTCTCCGAGACCAATGCTGCAAAAGCAGGAACCTCATCAAAAATCAGAAGCTTCGGAGCGCGTCTCCCTGCCCCCACCATCACACCACCTCCCTGGCTGTGTGGAAACTGCGGGATCTGCCGCCATGTCCTGGGCTCAGGGAGGAGGGGGCTCGGGTGTGTCTGTGCTGAATCCCAGCTCACTTAAAGCTCTGTGCACATTCTGAATATTCAGAATGAAGCTGCAGCTCGGACCCAACACAACAGTTACACAGGTCCTGCTCCCCTTTACCGATCAGTTCATTACATGAGAATAGAATGGCAGCCAACATAAAAGGTAATCTAAAAGTCTTCTATAGGCATATAAATAATAAACAGGTAGTAAGAGGAGGGGTGGGGCTGATTAGAGACCAAAAAGGAGACCTACGCATGGAGGTAGAGGGTATGGCTGAGGGGCTAAATGGGTACTTTGCATCTGTCTTCACCAAGGAAGAGGATGCTGCCATAGACATAGTCATGATGCGGAGATGCCGGTGTTGGTCTGGGGTGGACAAAAGTGAGAAGTCGCACAACACCAGGTTATAGTCCAACAGCTTTATTTGAAATCACAAGCTTTCGGAGCTGCTGCTCCTTCGTCAGGTGAAGGAGGAGGTAGAGGAGATACTGGATGGGATAAAGAGGAGGTACTAGAAAGGCTGGCTGTACTTAAAGTAGATAAGTCACCAGGACAAATGGGATGCATCCTAGGACGCTGAGGGAAGTAAGGAAGAAATCGCGGAGATACTGGCCATAATCTTCCAATCCTCCTTAGAAACGGGGGTGGTGCCAGAGGACTGGAGAATTGCAAATGTTACACCATTGTTCAAAAAAGGGTGTAAAGATAAACCCAGCAACTACAGGCCAGTCAGCTTAACCTCGGTAATGGGGAAGCTCTTAGAAACAGTAATCAGGGACAAAATTAACAGTCACTTGGACAAGTGTAGATTAATTAAGGAAAGCCAGCACGGATTTGTTAAAGGCAAATCGTGTTTAACTAACTTGATTGAGTTCTTTGATGAGGTAACAGAGAGGGTTGATGAGGGCAATGCAGTTGACATGGTGTACATGGACTTCCAAAAGGCGTTCGACAAAGTGCCACATAATAGGCTTGCCAGCAAAGTTGAAGCCCATGGAATAAAAGGGACAGTGGCAGCATGGATACAAAATTGGCTAAGTGACAGGAAACAGAGAGTAGTGGTGAACAGTTGTTTTTCGGACTGGGGGAAGGTATACAGTGGTGTTCCCCAGGGGTTGGTACTAGGACCACTGCTTTTCTTGATATATATTAATGATTTGGATGTGGGTGTACAGGGCACAATTTCAAAATTTGCAGATGACACAAAACTTGGAAGTATAGTGAACAGTGAGGAGGATAGTGATAGACTTCAAGAGGACATAGACAGGCTGGTGGAATGGGCGGACACGTGGCAGATGAAATTTAATGTAGAAAAGTGCGAAGTGATACATTTTGGTAGAAAGAATGAGGAGAGGACATATAAACTAAATGGTACAGTCCTAAAGGGGTTGCAGGAACAGAGACCTGAGGGTGTATGTGCACAAATCATTGAAGGTGGCAGGACAGGTTGAGAAAGCGGTTAAAAAAGCATACGAGATCCTGGGCTTCATAAATAGTGGCATAGAGTACAAAAGCAAGGAAGTTATGATGAACCTTTATAAAACACTGGTTTGGCCTCAACTGGAGTACTGTGTCCAATTCTGGGCACCGCACTTTAGGAAGGATGTGAAGGCCTTAGAGAGGATGCAGAAAAGATTTACAAGAATGATTCCAGTTACGTGGATAGAACTGGAGAAGCTGGGGTTGTTCTCCTTAGAGCAGAGAAGATTGAGAGGAGATTTGATCGAGGTGTTCAAAATCATGAGGGGTCTAGACAGAGTAGATAGAGAGAAACTGTTCCCATTGGTGGAAGGGTCGAGAACCAGAGGACACAGATTTAAGGTGATTGACAGAAGGTCCAAAGGCGACATGAGGAAAAACTTTTTTACGCAGCGAGTGGTTAGGATCTGGAATGCACTGCCTGAAAGGGTGGTGGAGGCAGATTCAATCACAGCTTTCAAAAGGGAGTTGGATGAGTACCTGAAGGAAAAAAAATTGCAGGGCTACGGGGAAAGGGCGGAGGAGTGGGACTAGCTGAAGTGCTCTTGCAGAGAGCCGGCACGGGCTCAACGGGCCGAATGGCCTCCTTCTGTGCTGTAACCATTCTATGATTCTACGATTGTACAATGAAAGATTCCACAGTTTTCTGGGAATTTGTTTTCATATTGGAAGCATTCAGCCGGTTTCTTTAAAGAATTGCCTCACTACCATGCCCCTTGGAGTCTGTGCATGGCTGCCAGTCTGCAGTGACATGGTCTTGCTCCCATTCACAGTCCCACCCACCACACCAGGCAGCGGAGCGCTCATCCCACTTTCCTCCAACACTCCCGGATAACCAGCACCTTCTCTGCAAATGAAAAGAAGGGACCAACTTGCATTTCTATAGCGCCTCTCACCACCTTAGGACGTCCCAAAGAGCTTTACAGCCAATGTAAGTACTTTTGAAGTGTGGTCACTGTTGTAATGTAGGAAATGCGGCAGCCAATTTGTGTACAGCAAGCTCCCACGAACAATGACATAATGATCAGATAATCTGTTTTAGTGATGTTGGTTGAAGGATTAATATTAGACAGGACACAGGGGAGAACTCCAATGCTCTTCTTCGAATAGTGCTGTGGGATCTTTTACATCCACCCGAGACGACAGATATTGATGCTGTCACAGACACAGCCTGAGGAGTGAATGAAGCAGAGACTGGGCCTGCGGTAAGAGTTTATTTGGCCCCAGTACAGCGTGAAACTGAGGTCCCCATTTCCATCATCCATGTCTTCAATTCATATCTCGAGGTACCATCTGCACTGGTGCAGTGAACTCTTAATAATGTAACATCTAGGCATCATAGAATCTTAGAGCACAGAAAGAGGCCATTCGGCCCATCATTACCTGTGCCAGCTCTTTCAACAAGCTATCCAGCCACACTCCCTTGCACTTTCCCCATAGCCCTGCCAATTTTTGCTTTACAAGTATTTATCCAATTGTCTTTTGAAAATTACTATTGAATCTGCTTCCACCACCCTTTCAGGCAGTGCATTCCAGATCACAACAACTCGCTGCATAAAAAATGTCTCATCTCGCCCCTGGTTCTTTTGCCAATTACCTTAAATCTGTGTCCTTTGGTTACCGTCCCTTCTGCCAGTGGAAACAGCTTCTGCCTATCTACTCTATCAGAACCCGTCTTAATTTTTAACACCTCCATTAAATCTTCCTTAACCTTCTCTGCTCTAAAGAGAACAATACCAGCTTCTCTAGTCTCTCCACGTAACAGAAGTCCCTCATCCAAGCTTTTGGTCAACTGCCCTTATACAGCGCCTTTCACGACCACCAGACGTCCCAAAGCGCTTTACAGCCAATGAAGTACTTTTGAAGTGTAGTCACTGTTGTAATGTGGGAAACGCGGCAGCCAATTTGCGCACAGCAAGCTCCCACAAACAGCGATGTGATAATGACCAGATAATCTGTTTTTTGTTATGTTGGTTGAGGGATAAGTATTGGCCTGGGCACCTGAGAGAGCAGACGGGGCCTCGGTTTAACATCTCATCCAAAAGACGGCACCTCCGACAGTGCAGCACTCGCTCAGCAATACACTGGGAGTGTCAGCCTAGCTTTTTCTGCTCAAGTCTCTGGAGTGGGACTTGAACCCACAACCTACTGACTCAGAGGCAAGAGTGCTGCCCACTGAGCCACAGCTGACACAGCTGGCCCTAAGGTCTCTTTCAGTGGCTCGGTGTCAATTATTTTGTTTGTTAACAAATTTGCTATGCCAAGTTTTTTATCTTTTAATACTCCTGTGAAGTGCCTTGGGACATTTTACTACGTTAAAGGCGCTATATAAATACAAGTTGTTGTTGATTTCTGACCAGTGGCAGCCATTACTGAATTACCCAGAAAGCTGTGGTGTATGTCGGTCGCCTGCTGTCTAACCCTGGGCAGCAGCTCCGGAGTTTTTCTGTAACTTCTGTCCGTGCGATCTCGCCTCCTTTCATTTACAACCCAGAGACGCAAGCAGGAAACAGAGACAGGGAAGTTCTGAGCACACAGGAGGTTTGTACTGTGGCCCCTGTTTGTTGACACTCTTGTCAGGAAACTCATTAACGACACTGGCTTGAGGCTGTTGGCTTGCTGCCGTCGTTCAACTCGATTTATTTACAATTGTTTTCCCTACTTTTGAGAGGGAAAAAAAAACCTCTTGCTGATTGATGGACCCTAACTGTGTAAAATTCATCCACGGAGGCTCAGAGCGGCCGTACGCTGTGTGAAGGGGAAAGGTGTGAGGTTGCACCAGGAATGCACGGCTCTGGGCTGATCCCAGCACAGGTGCTCTGCCGATGACGATGACATGCCAGCCCGGGCTCAGTGGGTAGCACCCTCGCCTCTGAGTCAGTAGGTTGTGGGTTCAAGTCCCACTCCAGAGACTTGAGCACAAAAGTCTAGGCTGACATTCCCAGTGCAGTGCTGAGGGAGTGCTGCACTGTCGGAGGTGCCGTCTTTCGGATGAGACGTTAAACCGAGGCCCCGTCTGCTCTCTCAGGTGGACGTAAAAGATCCCATGGCACTATTCAAAGAAGAGCAGGGGAGTTATCCCCAGTGTCCTGGGGCCAATATTTATCCCTCAATTAACATAACGAAAACAGATTATCTGGTCATTATCACATTGCTGTTTGTGGGAGCTTGCTGTGCGCAAATTGGCTGCTGCGTTTCCTACATTACAACAGTGACTGCACTTCAAAAATTAATCTATTAGCTGGAAAGCACTTTGGGATGTCTGTTGGTTGTGAAAGGCGCTATAGAAATGCAAGTCTTTCTTTCATAAGTGTGCTGTGCCTTGCCAGACAGGCCTGGACCCAGGTTTGACCCTGGTCTGTGCAGAGTTGGCCGATCTCAGCCACAGCAGTTGTGACCTCTCCCTCGCCCCACTCCACTCCCGCTGGATGGTGTGTAGTTCAGTTGAGGACAAGATCAAGCTTGGCTGTGCCGCCTTCTATAGTTGAATAGCCCTGGTCTAGAGGGGGAGATAAAATTCATCCCGCTGCTGATTGCTAACAGTGACCCTTGCAGGATCGGGCTCAGCTGCAGTGCCCCCCGCCCCACTGTGTTCAAATAGCTCGCTGACTTGCATGTGAAAAATGGGCAGTTACCAGGGGGCTGCCGGTGTCCATATCACTGTACCCCAGCCGGGAGCAAGCGGCTGGAGGAGAGAAAACATGGAACTCAATGTGTTGCTACATGTGGAGGGCGAAAGGGGAGACGGGGGGGACCAGCACCTGAGGGGGAATCGGGAGAGGAGAGGAGAGGCAGGTGATGTCACGTCCTCAGCCTGTACTGAGCAGCTGCAGCATGAGAAGCAGGTGAGAGTGAGAGATACAGCCAGACAAGCAGAGGGAGAGGAAGGTGGAGCTGGCGACAGTCTGTACACTGAAAGGCTGAACTCTAGAAAAGAGAAGGCTGAGGGGTGACCTGATAGCAATGTCCCCTGTAAGCTGCGTGACCGCCCAGCGCTCCAGAGAACCCGCTTGCCGGCTTTTCAATGAGGAAAAAACACGCATGCGCAGTATTTTGAATGGCCCGTGCAGCCCCTTAATGGGGCTGTGCGGCGCCAAATAAAATTACAGGGAACATTGCCTGATAGAGGTCTTTAAGATTCTGCAAGGGTTTCGATAGGGTAGACGTAGCGAAGATGTTTCCACTTGTGGGGGAATCCAGAACTAGGGGCCATAAATATAAGCTAGTCACTAATAATTCCAATAGGGAATTTACCCAGCGAGTGGTGAGAATGCGGACCTCGCTCCCGCATGGAGTGGTTGAGGGGAATAGCGTAGATGTCACCCCCGGTCCATGTAGCGAATTACACTGGTCAGCTCCTCGCAACGTACCGCGGCCTCGGAGCCCCATTGGCCGCGACATCGTGACGTTGTTTTGGGATGTTGGAGCGCGGCAGATGTTCGGTTTACGAAGCGGGCGAATGCAATGTCCAATCCACTCCCGCATCGTTACCTCTGGTGTCCCCCAAGGATCTATCCTTGGCCCCCTCCTATTTCTCATCAATATGCTGCCATTTGGCGACATCATCCGAAAGCACAGTGTCAGATTCCACATGTCCGCTGACGACACCCAGCTCTATCTCACTACCTCTTCTCTCGACCCCTCCACGGTGTTTAAATTGTCAGACTGCTTGTCCGAGATCCAGTTCTGGATGAGCAGAAATTTTCTCCAATTAAATATTGGGAAGACTGAAGTCATTGTTTTCGGTCCCCGCCACAAACTCCGTTCCCTAGCCACTGACTCCATCCCTCTTCCTAACATCTGCCTGAGGCTGAACCACACTGTTCGCAACCTTGGTGTCATGTTTGACCTTGCAATAAGCTTCCGACCACATATCTGCAGCATAACAAAGACCGCCTACTTCCACCTCCGTAACATTGCTCATCTCCACCCCTGCCTCAACTAATCCACTGCTGAAACCCTCATCCATGCCTTTGTTACCTCTAGACTTGACTATTCCAACGCACTCCTGGCTGGCCTCCCATCTTCCACCCTACGTAAACTTGAGTTCATCCAAAACTCAGCTGCCCGTGTCCTAACTCGCACCAAGTCCTGTTCGCCCATCTCCCCTGTGCTCGCTGTTAAGCAACGCCTCGATTTCAAAATTCTCATCCTTGTTTTCAAATCTCTCCATGGCCTCGCCCCTCCCTATCTCTGTAATCTCCTTCAGCCCCACAACCCCCTGAGATATCTACGCTCCTCTAATTCTGCCCTCCTGAGCATCCCTGATTACCATCACTCAACCAATCAGTGGCCGTGCCTTCTGTTGCCTAGGCCCTAAGCTCTGGAATTCCCTGCCTAAACCTCTCTGTCTCTCTAACTCTCTTTCCTCCTTTAAGACGCTCCTTAAAACCTACCTCTTCGACCAAGCTTTTGGTCATCTGCCCTAATTTGTCCTTATGTGGCTCAGTGTCAAATTTTTTGTCCTGTAATACTCCTGTGAAGCGCCTTGAGACGTTTTACTATGTTAAAGGCGCTATATAAATACAAGGTGTTGTTGTTGTTGGTCAATATCCTGGAACTCCCTACCTAACAGCACTGTGGGAGTACCTTCACCACACGGACTGCAGCAGTTCAAGAAGGCGGCTCACCACCACCTTCTCAAGGGGCAACTAGGGATGGGCAATAAATGCCGGCCTTGCCAGCGATGCCTACATCCCATGAAAGAATAACAAAATCAGTAGTATTTAGTATCATTGTCTAGTAAAATGTCAGGGCCCCAAACTGAACCTTAGCACGAGTCCCCACAATCCAAACGCTGCCTTTTTGTACCTGCGCCGTTTACATTGTACGAACTGTATTTAAATTGCTCTCAGTTGCCTTTTCCCTGTGCACAAGTTGTACATATGCCTCCATAAGATCGTGAACTCATTCACAGACACTGCAGCCCACTCCCAGTCTGCGCATCCTGCAGAAAAGGCAGGGGCTTCACTGTAAGTCAGTCCCAGCCTGGAGCACAAGCTCACTCCACACGTTCATTAACCCGTAGACCCAGGAACTCCCGTGCATAAGACTACTTACAGTGGCTTTCTTTCTGTGATCACCCCCACCCTTGTAAGTCTGCCTGTGCCACACACCAATCCTCGGCTGAGGAAGTGGACAGGCAGCCTTGGGTACCTGCTGGTGCTGACCTCCTTCAGAAGGAGGTGAATGAGAGCAAGTCTGTGGTGCCTTGCGTACCCAATTTCCCTCCTTGTGTTGAAGGTGCGGGGCAGTGGGGGTGGGTGCAGTTCATAACTGCGACATCTCCTGCAGTCCACTGGCCACTGTTGAGGTGGGGGGGGGGGGCGGGGAGAGAGAATCGGGGGATCCCAAACCCCTCCGTCATTCCATGACCTGATATACCAGCACCGGAAAACAAAATATCAGCAACAAATCTGCACCCAGGAAACAGTAAGGGGTTGAAATGGGCCTGTGCGATATCAGTCACACATCGCAGGAGTGCAGATTAAGAGGGAAGCCTGCAGCAGCTCTGATGGCAGAGTCTGCGGTGTCCGTCAGCGGTTGAATTAATTATTGAATGAATTAATTAGTCCCTTTCCAAACCGTGCCACCGTCTCTCGCTCTCTCTGAGTGCCTGTGATCGACTCAATGCTCTGATTCCCAGCTCCTGTGAAAATCTGTTTGAACAGAAGTCAGAACGGTTGTACACAAAGGCCTTCTTAATCACCACGGCAACACATTAAGCAGGACTGATTAATTTAAAGCCAGATATAATTAGGCTTGGCAGCATTTTAGTCATTTTTTTTTCCCCACAGAGAAAAGAAGTAACAATTTTTAATATTAATATTCAATTTGCAAACAGGCACCAATCTATTACCACAACTCCACATTTAATGATATTTAACCCTCATAAGTACTTAATCTGCCATAATGGCTGGTGTAGAACACACAGACACAAGTAACATTCCAAAACATTCGATCCTTCAGCCTGCTCAGCGCAGCACTGCTCCACTTTCTCTCACAATACATTCTTCCTGACATGGGCTCGGGCAGTCACCTCGGCCTTTATCTTAATTAACCAGTACAGGTGACACTGAGTTGGCCCAATATCTCCAAACAGAAAACCTAAAATAACCAGAGGGCACAGATTTAAGGAGATTGGCAAAAGAACCAGAGGCAACAGGAGGGAAAACTTTTTTACGCAGCGAGTTGTTGTGATTTGGAATGCGCTGCCTGATAGGGGGCTGGATACAGATTCAATAGTAGCCTTCAAAAGGGAATTGGATAAATACTTGAAGGAGAAAAAATTTCAGGGATATGGGGAGAGCGCGGGGGGAGTGGGACTGACTGGATTGCTCTTCGAAGGAGCCGGCGCAGACTCGATGGGCCGAATGGCCTCCTTCTGTGCTGTGCTATTCTATGATTCTATTGTAGCAAGTGCTCTAGGGCACCACTAATATAACAAAATAAACACAGGGTTCAAACAAAATAACATGCTTAATAAAGCATCAGTTTCTTAGGTCAGTCCAGAGTTACCCATTCGCTTTTATATCTCTGTATGTGCATTGTAAAAGAAAAAGAACTTGCATTTCTATAGCGCCTTCACCGACCTCAGGACGTCCCAAAGCACTTTACAGCCACTGAAGTACTTTTGAAGTGTAGTCACTGTTGTAATGTAGGGAAACGTCTCCGGCATTCTGTACCTTCGTGATAAGGGGCATTTTCCTGCAGTTAGCAGTTACATATGGAGGTATATGTGACATCTCAGGGGAGAGTTCAACGGTTCAATAAGAGTGTTCTTTAGACGCTACCAGTGGCTCAGTGTGGGATTCACCCGTGTGACGCAAGCTAGGTGCGTTAGCTGATACTGACTGCGGCAGTGAATAAGGGTGCTGCAATTCAGTTCCTGGGCTCCACAGGAGAACATTCAGCCATCTATGCAGCAACCCACACAGGATTGGGCTAGTATGCTCACAGTCACCATTAAAGGCACTCGACAAGGCACTGCTGGGTGCTTGGCACTGCAACTTTACCCCACTGTACCCAAGTGCAAATCCTCTATGTCCCACTACTCCCAGTGAGCATCCTCTATATCCCACTGTTCCCAGTGTCGCCTCTATATCCCACTGTTCCCAGTGTCGCCTCTATATCCCACTGTTCCCAGTGTATTCCCTCTATATCCCACTGTTCCCAGTGTCTCCTCTATATCCCACTGTTCCCAGTGCATTCCCTCTATATCCCACTGTTCCCAGTGCGTTCCCTCCATATCCCACTGTTCCCAGTGCGTTCCCTCCATATCCCACTGTTCCCAGTGCGTTCCCTCTATATCCCACTGTTCCCAGTGTATTCCCTCTATATCCCACTGTTCCCAGTGTCTCCTCTATATCCCACTGTTCCCAGTGCATTCCCTCTATATCCCACTGTTCCCAGTGTATTCCCTCTATATCCCACTGTTCCCAGTGTATTCCCTCTATATCCCACTGTTCCCAGTGTATTCCCTCTATATCCCACTGTTCCCAGTGTATTCCCTCTATATCCCACTGCTCCCAGTGTGTCTCCTCCATATCCCCCTGTTCCCTTTATCTAAGCCGGTATATAGCTGCAGTGGTTGCCTAGCGCTAGACTCCCTAACGACGCACCATAGGTTGCAGTAAATTGGAGCGGACATGTGTCATCCATTATTGATCAGTGTAATTAAATACCAGAAATAAGCAGTTAATCGGGGAATGTCAATCAGCCAAATGGGATGTGAGATGCAGGCAAGACCATAAATCTGGTGGCATCCAGGAATCCTCTCCCTTTCTGTATTCTTTTTATATATTGTTTTACTTTATACTCCCCCGCCCCCACCCAGTGAATTTTCTGGGATGTTAGTAATAAAAAGTGGAACACTATTCAAATGCCAGGGCAGGTACAGCACAGGTTAGATACAGAGTAAAGCTCCCTCTACACTGTCCCCATCAAACACTCCCAGGGCAGGTACAGCACGGGTTAGATACAGAGTAAAGCTCCCACTACACTGTCCCCTAAAACACTCCCAGGGCAGGTACAGCACGAGTTAGATACAGAGTAAAGCTCCCTCTACACTGTCCCATCAAACACTCCCAGGGCAGGTACAGCACGGGTTAGATACAGAGTAAAGCTCCCTCTACACTGTCCCATCAAACACTCCCAGGGCAGGTACAGCACGGGTTAGATACAGAGTAAAGCTCCCTCTACACTGTCCCATCAAACACTCCCAGGGCAGGTACAGCACGGGTTAGATACAGAGTAAAGCTCCCTCTACACTGTCCCATCAAACACTCCCAGGGCAGGTACAGCACGGGTTAGACACGGAGTAAAGCTCCCTCTACACTGTCCCCTAAAACACTCCCAGGGCAGGTACAGCACGGGTTAGATACAGAGTAAAGCTCCCTCTACACTGTCCCATCAAACACTCCCAGGGCATGTACAGCACAGGTTAGATACAGAGTAAAGCTGCCTCTACACTCTCTCATCAAACACTCCCAGGGCACGTACAGCACGGGTTAGATACATAAGAAATAGGAGCAGGAGCAGGCCATTCAGCCCCTCGAGCCTGCTCCGCCATTTAATAAGATGACGGCTGATCCGATTTTGGCCTCAACTCCACTTCCCTGCCCGCTCCTCATAACTCTTGACTCCCCTGTTGCTCAAAAATCTGCCTATCTCAGCCTTGAATATATTCAATGACTCCGCTTCCACAGCTCTCTGGGGTAGAGAAATCCAAAGATTCACGACCCTCAGAGAAGAAATTCCTCCTCATCTCCGTCTTAAATGGGCGACCCCTTATTCTGAGACTATGCCCCCTCGTTCTAGATTCCCCCACGAGGGGAAACATCCTCTCAGCATCCACCCTGCCCAACCCCCTAAGAATCTTATATGTTTCAATAAGATCACCTCTCATTCTTCTAAACTCCAATGAGTATCGGCCCAACCTGCTCAACCTTTCCACATAAGACAACCTTTCCATCCCAGGAATCAACCTAGTGAACCTTCACAGAATCACAGAATCACCACAGTGCAGATAGAGGCCATTTCGGCCCATCGAGCCTGCACCGACACATATCCCACCCTATCCCTGTAACCCCACGTATTTAATCCCCCTAACACTGAGGGTCAATTTATCATAGCCAAATTAACCTAACCCGCACGTCTTTGGACTGTGGGAGGAAACCGGAGCACCCGGAGGAAACCCACGCAGACACGGGGAGAATGTGCAAACTCCACACAGACAGTCACCCGGGGCCGGATTCGAACCCGGGTCCCTGGCGCTGTGAGATAACAGTGCTAACCACTATGCCACCGTGTTGCCTCAAATGCAAGTATATCCCTCCTTAAATAAGGGGACCAAAACTGTACCCAGTACTCTAGGTGTGGTCTCACCAACGGCCTAAACAGTTGCAGCAAGACTTCCCTACTTTTATACTCTATCCCCCTACAGCGTAAAGCTCCCTCTATACTGTCCCATCAAAGAGTCTTATACTGAGGGCGGGGTGTAACAGGGAGCGTGTTATAATGAAGAGTCTTATACTGAGGGCGGAGTATAACAGGGAGCGTGTTATAATGAAGGGTCTTATACTGAGGGCGGGGTGTAACAGGGAGCGTGTTGTAATGAAGGGTCTTATACTGAGGGCGGGGTGTAACAGGGAGCGTGTTATAATGAAGAGTCTTATACTGAGGGCGGGGTGTAACAGGGAGCGTGTTATAATGAAGAGTCTTATACTGAGGGCGGGGTGTAACAGGGAGCGTGTTGTAATGAAGGGTCTTATACTGAGGGCGGGGTGTAACAGGGAGCGTGTTATAATGAAGAGTCTTATACTGAGGGCGGGGTGTAACAGGGAGCGTGTTATAATGAAGAGTCTTATACTGAGGGCGGGGTGTAACAGGGAGCGTGTTATAATGAAGAGTCTTATACTGAGGGCGGGGTGTAACAGGGAGCGTGTTATAATGAAGGGTCTTATACTGAGGGTGCGGTGTAACAGGGAGCGTGTTATAATGAAGAGTCTTATACTGAGGGCGGGGTATAACAGGGAGCGTGTTATAATGAAGAGTCTTATACTGAGGGTGCGGTGTAACAGGGAGCGTGTTATAATGAAGAGTCTTATACTGAGGGTGCGGTGTAACAGGGAGCATGTTATAATGAAGAGTCTTATACTGAGGGCGGGGTATAACAGGGAGCATGTTATAATGAAGAGTCTTATACTGAGGGTGCGGTGTAACAGGGAGCGTGTTATAATGAAGAGTCTTATACTGAGGGCGGGGTATAACAGGGAGCGTGTTATAATGAAGAGTCTTATACTGAGGGTGCGGTGTAACAGGGAGCGTGTTATAATGAAGAGTCTTATACTGAGGGTGCGGTGTAACAGGGAGCGTGTTATAATGAAGAGTCTTATACTGAGGGCGGGGTGTAACAGGGAGCGTGTTATAATGAAGAGTCTTTTACTGAGGGCGGGGTGTAAGTAGAATGGAGCTGGGAGAATCATGGCGAGTCTGGATCCTCTTCCAGACTCGCCTGCGGTGCGTGCTATTATCCGCACATGTTACATGGCCTTGGTGGGAACGTAAATTTAAAAATTAGCCAAAACAATGAAAGTCGATCCATTGAATGAGTAAATTCTGGGCTGCCGGAGCCTCGGTGTGGCCACAGGAGTGGGGAGTCATTTTATTCCGTTTCACCCGGGGTCAGTTTATAAATCACGGGGATTGCCGGGTGCTTGTTACCTTTGTGAACCTGTCACCCCCGCGTGAAGTATAGAGACATCGGCAGAAAGAAAGGAGTTAATGACACTGCGCTGTGACTCGCAGGCTGGGCTCTGTGTCAGGCTGCTGACCTGCGACAGATTGATTGCTGCCATCTGGTTTTCCTATGAGCGGAGCAGCCAGTAACGCAGCAGTGAGTCTGCGGGGGCTTCCAGCACCAATTAACTAAAGGCACAGCTCGCTGTGTCAACAGGCTGCAAAAGACAGTTCACTGGCAGAGCAGCTAGCTGGAATCGAGGGTCTCTGCTTCATACGGTGGGGGTCTCTGACACATTGATCAATAAGCCATCACCCCATGCCCTTTTGGGCTTGTCCTGATTTAGCTCATGCTGAATGCATCGAAGCTTTGACCACGCTCGATCAGCACCAATACAGGGCTGAGGAGAGCAATGTATGACCTTCTCTCAGGCCTGCTTCCAACATTCTGTAACCCAGCGGCAGCCTGCTCTCGGGGAATGGCAGCACAGTGGTTATGTTACTGGATTTGTAATCCAGAAGCCTGGACTAATGATGCTGGGGACGGGAGTTCATAATCCCACCTCAGGCAGCTGGGGAATTGAAATTCAATGAATTAAATAAATCTGGAATAAACACGAATATCAGTAATGGTAACCATGAAATTACTGGATTGTCATAAAAACCCATCTGGTTCAACTAATGTCCTTTAGAGAAGGAAATCTGCCACCCTTACCCGGTCTGGCCTATATGTGACTCCAGACCCCTTAGCAACGTGGTTAACTCTAAACTGCCCTTTGAAATGGCCTAACAAGCCACTCAGTTGTATACCACCATCTTCTCGAGGGCCATTAGGGATGGGCAATTGAATGCCCACATCCCGTGAATTAATTTTAAAAATCTTCCCCCGCCCAGCCCGATGACAGAGCCTCTGACTGGCCGCTCCCGTGACATCAATGGAGCGTTTGCCTTTGCAGGGTGTGTACTTTTTTTTTTTGCGTTGTGTCAGAAACCTCTTTGTGTATTTCCCACTGTTTGCCTGTAGGTTTACCCATTAACAGTCCCACACCAACGTGGCCGACTCTTCACTGCCCCCTGAAGCGGCCTAGCAAGCCACTCAGTTGTACCATCACCTTCTCGAGGGGCAACTAGAGGTGGGCGATACATGCGGGCCTTGCCAGCAACGCCCACATCCCCAGAATGAATATTTTTTAAAAAGCTCCTCTTTCTGCCACTCCAAGGGTTCTGAGTGAAATGAGTTTTTAAAGTTTAAACTCGATACTCGCAGCTCAATTTGCCTCGGGCGGTGTCGGATCGCCTGAGATTCAGTTCCATTGCATATAACGGGCGGCCGACCCCATGCCGCCCGTGGCGAATTTCTAGGCTCCGGTCAGTAAAAAGAATAAAAGGCTGGTGCAATGCTGCTGTCGGGCACTAGATGTCACAATTGTATTCGGTAAAGACTCTCCTGCCATAGAGAGTGTGCTGGAGACACCTAGGGCCAGATCACAATTATTGCAACATGTTTTTCTCCACTATATGATGCCTTTAGTTCAATTTTAGACTCCTGCAAATACCTGGGAGTTGAAGCTGAATGGCCTCCTAGCTTCAGAATCCTGCCTCAGACAGTGCATTAACCGTACCATGGAGTCAGGTATAGGAATGGGGCTCCTGTTCAAGTCCTCAGACAGTGTTTTTCCAAAGCTTGTTCATATTGGACGATCTCTGACTTATTTTAAAAGATCTGTATTATTAGCAATAATCTCAGATACCATAAACAGGGCACGGTTCCCTAACTCTCTCAAAGCTAGCCTTATAATACTGGGTATTGGAAATGTTGATGCTTCTTCCCACATACCTGCAACACACAGCATGGAGACTGCACATGGATTGATTCGACTCTTATGATCTTTTATTTAGATCAAGATTGTTCGTGTGATTAATGTACTGACCCTTGATCCTAAATTACTTCACTGGGTGAGCCGGTTTATTTTTAAAAGGAGCTTCCCCTCTCTGTGTGAGAAACACTAAGTACCTTTTCAGAAGGTCTGGGTAGGAGCAGTGGTGTGACTGGTCAAAACATGGTCTTAATCTGAGTGAGAAATGTAGACGGAGCTGCCAACCCTGCCTTGTGGGCTTGGTATTAGGAGCCCAGGCACTGCAGTCTCCCAAACAATTAACAGGAGCCTGGAGGGAGGAGAGGGGAAATCCAGGGGAGGGATTCAGAGGGTAGCTTAGTTCCAAAGTTCCCACGAACAGTTAATCTGTGTTCTGACTGCACATGTGTACACACACACACAGATACATATATGCACACACACATAAATACATACATATACATACACACACCAATGTTCTCTGTAATTTTGTTTGGCCCTGCGCGGCCCCTTTAAGGGACTGTGCGGGCCGTTCAGAATACCGCGCATGCGCAGTTTTTGTATTGAAAAGCTGGCAAACCGGCTGCGTGGCCGCCCTGGAGCACTGCATGGTCGCGCAGCTTAGAGGGAACACATACAGACAGACACATATACACACACACACACACAAAGACACACACAATATGACACATGCGTATACACAAACACACATGCATAAACACATATACATAGACATACACACGTATATAAATAGACATACACACAAGCAAATAAATACACACACGTATAGAGACATACACATACGTAGACGCAAACACACAAGCAGACAGACAAGCATATAAATGGCCATACAAACATATGCACAGACATCCATATATGCCAACATACATGCACATATACACAGATGCACATAGTCCAGCTGTTATATCAGTTACTGGATATTGTGATGCGGTATTAATGAGAAAAACACAGCCTCCGAAATCCTAATATTAATATTAATGTTGTGATCGTCTACTGTTAGGGTTAAACCCCACCCGGCCTCTTCCCTCTGATGTACGAGTAAGCTCACGCGTGTATACACAGACATACACACACACACAGACACACAGAAACACACATACACACAGAAACACACACACAGACACACAGAAACACACACACAGACACACAGAAACACACACACAGACACAGAAACACACACACAGAAACACACACACAGACACACAGAAACACACACACACACACACACACACACACAGAAACACACACACAGACACACAGAAACACACACACGGACACAGAAACACACACACACACACACACAGGGACACAGAAACATACACACACACAGACACACACAGAAAAACACAGACACAGACACACACACAGACACAAAAACACACACACGGACACAAAAACACACACGGACACGGACACGGACACAAAAACACACACACACACCGACACACACACACACGAACACAGAAACACACACTCAGACACACACAGAAACACAAACACACACGGACACAAAAACACACACACACTCACACACAGAAACACACACACGGACAGACACACAGATACACACAGAAATACACACACAGACACACACACAGACATACACAAACACACACACACGGACAGACAAACACACACACACACACGGACACAGGCACACACACACACACAAAAACACACACACACAGAAGGACACACACAGAAACACACACAGAAACACACACAAAGACACAGAAACACACATACACGGACACAGAAACACACAGACACACAAACACACACAGAAACACACACACACAGACACAGACACAGAAACACACACACACGACACAGAAACACACACACACACACGGACACACACAGAAACACACACACACACACGGACACACACAGAAACACACACACACACGGACACACACAGAAACACACACACGGACACACAGAAACACACACACACACACACACGGACACACACACAAACGGACACAGAAACACACACACAGAAACACACAGACACAGACACACGCACACGGTCACAGAAACACACACACACGGACACACACACAGACACACATGGACACACACAGAAACACAGACACACACACACGGACAGATGGACACACACACACACACACACACACACACACACAGACACACACAGAAACACACATACACACGGATACACACAGAAACACACATGCATGCAAGGACAAATAGACACATACAGACAAAAACAAAAGCAAAATACTGCGGATGCTGGAAATCTGAAATAAAACTAGAAAATGTTGGAAATGCTCAGCAGGTCAGGCAGCATTTGTGGAGAGAGAAACAGAGTTAATGTTTCAGGTCGATGATCTTTCATCAGAACTGGAAAAAGTTAGAGATGTCACAGGTTTTAAGCAAGTGCAGAGGCAGGGAAAGAGGGGTAGGGAGGAAAGAACAAGAGGGAAGGTCTGTGATAGGGTGGAAGGCAGGAGAGATTAAATGACAAAAGGGATGATGGTGCGAGGCAAAAGGAGATGGTAATGGGACAAGTAAAGAACCAAAAGTTGGGTCTAGAGGAGGTGTAAATGGGAGTAGAAGATTTCATTACCAGCACCTGCTGTCCGGAACAATGGGAGCAGTGGGACAGACAGACAGATACACACACAGACGCACAGACAGACAGACACAAAGATACACAGACACACACACAGCTCTTCCTTTCCTCTCACACTGGGTGGGAAGAGTGGAATTCAATCCACATTCCTGTAATTCCCCACTGAATCCCATGAAGACCTTTCACTCTGCATGCATCAGTCTAAAGGAATTGCCAGCGTATTAGGAAGTGCATTTGAGATAATTGAAAGCCTTTTGACGCAGGCTAGAATTTTATTGCCTGAATATAGATGCGGGGGAGCCTTAGGCACAAGTCTGCAGAGTTAAAGAGAGAGTGAGATGGGCACGGCCCACCACAGCCCCTGGTGCTATCCTTTGAAGTAATGGGAGACACTTCAGATCATTCATAGTAAAAGCTCCGAAGTGTCCATCGCACCTGAACCCAGGGTTTCCGTGTCACTCACACAAGCAGCTCCCCTGTCGTTGTTTAAGGTGGGGGAGAGTTAACATCAGGGGTCAGGGCCTGCCTCAGTGTTGGCCGTGCTGGGCGCATTCACCTTTAAACAGCTGTTTGTTTTGTAAATATTCCTGTTTATTGCAGGCTGGCTAAGGTTAGTGATCATGATGTGGAGATGCCGGTGTTGGACTGGGGTGGACAAAAATGAGAAGTCGCACAACACCAGGTTATAGTCCAACAGTTTTATTTGAAATTACGAGCTTTCGGAGCGCTGCTCCTTCGTCTGTGACTGTACCTGACGAAGGAGCAGCAGCTCCGAAAGCTCGTAATTTCAAATAAAACTGTTGGACTATAACCTGGTGTTGTGCGACTTCTCATTAAGGTTAGTGATACAACCGTTCCCTGTGGGAATCACAAGCGGATTTTTGTTCTCGGGTGTGGCCAATGCATTTATCAAATCATTCTCGGTGTGTGGGCGTCGCTGGCAAGGCCAGCACTTATTACCCATCCCCAGTTACCCTGAGAAGGTGGCAGTGGAAATTCTTCTTCAACCGCTGCAGTCCGTGTGGTTGTAGCGGGTTTGATATCATGGGAGAGTTTCGCTCGGTCAGTTCAGTGGGCAGTTAATGGACAAACACGTTGGTGTGGGCCTGGAGTCATGTATACCCAGACCGGGGGAAGACGGCTAGTTTCCGTCTCTAAAGGCGGGAATTTACGACAATCCGACAGCTTCATAGTCACTGAGTGCAGATTGGAACAGAGTGTTAAGCTGCGAGTTTGGTGAGTGAGGGAGGGAATCTTAAAGGTTAATCTCTTCTTTTAATACAATCTAGTCTTGTGTGCTTGCAATTAGCATTTAGATTTACTGTTTCAAATTTTAAGTTTCTTTCAGACTTGGGCAGGGCCAAGCAATCTCTGTGCTGGAGAGCAGGTGAGAGTAATTAATTAATTAACTGGACCAATCTGGTTCTGTAACTGCCAGAGAGCTCACTTATTTAGTGGACAGTGTGAGTGTGGGGACAGTGTGTGTGTGTGGGGACAGTGAGTGTGTGTGTGTGGGGACAGTGAGTGTGTGTGTGTGGGGACAGTGTGTGTGGGGACAGTGTGTGTGTGGGGACAGTCAGTGTGTGTGTGGGGACAGTCAGTGTGTGTGGGGACAGTGTGTGTGGGGACAGTGTGTGTGGGGACAGTGTGTGTGTGGGGACAGTGTGTGTGAGTGTGGGGAGAATGAGTGTGGGGACAGTGTGTGTGGGGAGGGACAGTGAGTGTGGGGACAGTGTGGGGAGGGACAGTGAGTGTGGGGACAGTGTGGGGAGGGACAGTGAGTGTGGGGACAGTGTGGGGGGGGACAGTGAGTGTGGGGACAGTGAGTGTGGGGACAGTGTGGGGGGGGACAGTGAGTGTGGGGACAGTGAGTGTGGGGACAGTGAGTGTGGGGACAGTGAGTGTGGGGACAGTGAGTGTGGGGACAGTGAGTGTGGGGACAGTGAGTGTGGGGACAGTGAGTGTGTGTGTGTGGGGACAGTGTGTGGGGACAGTGAGTGTGGGGACAGTGTGTGGGGACAGTGAGTGTGGGGACAGTGAGTGTGGGGACAGTGAGTGTGGGGACAGTGAGTGTGGGGACAGTGAGTGTGGGGACAGTGAGTGTGGGGACAGTGAGTGTGGGGACAGTGAGTGTGGGGACAGTGAGTGTGGGGACAGTGAGTGTGGGGACAGTGAGTGTGTGTGTGTGGGGACAGTCAGTGTGTGAGTGTGGGGACAGTCAGTGTGTGAGTGTGGGGACAGTGAGTGTGTGAGTGTGGGGACAGTGAGTGTGGGGACAGTGTGTGTGTGTGTGTGTGTGTGTGGGGACAGTGAGTGTGTGTGTGGGGACAGTGAGTGTGTGTGTGGGGACAGTGAGTGTGTGTGTGGGGACAGTGAGTGTGTGTGTGGGGACAGTCAGTGTGTGTGGGGACAGTGTGTGTGAGTGTGGGGAAAATGAGTGTGGGGAGAATGAGTGTGGGGAGAATGAGTGTGGGGACAGTGTGTGTGGGGAGAATGAGTGTGGGGAGAGTGTGTGTGGGGAGGGACAGTGAGTGTGGGGAGGGACAGTGTGGGGAGGGACAGTGAGTGTGGGGACAGTGTGGGGGGGGACAGTGAGTGTGGGGACAGTGTGGGGGGGGGACAGTGTGGGGGGGGGACAGTGGAGTGTGGGGACAGTGTGGGGGGGGACAGTGTGGGTGGGGACAGTGAGTGTGGGGACAGTGAGTGTGGGGACAGTGAGTGTGGGGACAGTGAGTGTGGGGACAGTGAGTGTGGGGACAGTGAGTGTGGGGACAGTGAGTGTGGGGACAGTGTGTGTGAGTGTGGGGACAGTGTGTGTGAGTGTGGGGACAGTGTGTGTGGGGACAGTGAGTGTGGGGACAGTGTGTGTGTGGGGACAGTGTGTGTGGGGACAGTGTGTGTGGGGACAGTGAGTGTGGGGACAGTGAGTGTGGGGACAGTGAGTGTGGGGACAGTGAGTGTGGGGACAGTGTGTGTGTGTGGGGACAGTGTGTGTGTGGGGACAGTGTGTGTGTGGGGACAGTGTGTGTGGGGACAGTGTGTGTGGGGACAGTGTGTGTGGGGACAGTGAGTGTGGGGACAGTGTGTGTGTGGGGACAGTGTGGGGACAGTGTGGGGACAGTGAGTGTGGGGACAGTGTGGGGACAGTGAGTGTGGGGACAGTGTGGGGACAGTGAGTGTGTGTGTGTGTGTGTGTGTGGACAGTCAGTGTGTGTGTGGGGACAGTCAGTGTGTGTGTGTGGGGACAGTCAGTGTGTGTGTGTGGGGACAGTCAGTGTGTGTGTGTGGGGACAGTCAGTGTGTGTGTGTGGGGACAGTCAGTGTGTGTGTGTGGGGACAGTCAGTGTGTGTGTGTGGGGACAGTCAGTGTGTGTGTGTGGGGACAGTCAGTGTGTGTGTGTGGGGACAGTGAGTGTGGGGACAGTGTGTGTGGGGACAGTGTGTGTGGGAACAGTGTGTGGGGACAGTGAGTGTGTGGGGACAGTGAGTGTGTGTGTGGGGACAGTGAGTGTGTGTGTGGGGACAGTGAGTGTGTGTGTAGGGACAGTGAGTGTGTGTGTGGGGACAGTGAGTGTGTGTGTGTGGGGACAGTGAGTGTGTGTGTGTGGGGACAGTGAGTGTGGGGACAGTGAGTGTGGGGACAGTGAGTGTGGGGACAGTGAGTGTGGGGACAGTGAGTGTGTGTGTGGGGACAGTGAGTGTGTGTGTGGGGACAGTGAGTGTGTGTGTGGGGACAGTGAGTGTGTGTGTGTGGGGACAGTGAGTGTGTGTGTGTGGGGACAGTGAGTGTGTGTGTGTGGGGACAGTGAGTGTGTGTGTGTGGGGACAGTGAGTGTGTGTGTGTGGGGACAGTGAGTGTGAGTGTGGGGACAGTGAGTGTGGGGACAGTGAGTGTGGGGACAGTGAGTGTGTGTGTGTGGGGACAGTGAGTGTGGGGACAGTGAGTGTGGGGACAGTGAGTGTGGGGACAGTGAGTGTGTGTGTGTGTGTGTGGGGACAGTCAGTGTGTGAGTGTGGGGACAGTCAGTGTGTGAGTGTGGGGACAGTGAGTGTGGGGACAGTGAGTGTGTGTGTGTGTGTGGGGACAGTCAGTGTGTGAGTGTGGGGACAGTCAGTGTGTGAGTGTGGGGACAGTCAGTGTGTGAGTGTGGGGACAGTGAGTGTGGGGACAGTGAGTGTGGGGACAGTGAGTGTGGGGACAGTGTGTGTGTGTGTGTGTGGGGACAGTGTGTGTGTGTGTGTGTGTGTGGGGACAGTGAGTGTGTGTGTGGGGACAGTGAGTGTGTGTGTGGGGACAGTGAGTGTGTGTGTGGGGACAGTGTGTGTGTGTGTGGGGACAGTGAGTGTGTGTGTGGGGACAGTGAGTGTGTGTGTGGGGACAGTGAGTGTGTGTGGGGACAGTGTGTGTGAGTGTGGGGAGAATGAGTGTGGGGAGAATGAGTGTGGGGACAGTGTGTGTGGGGAGAATGAGTGTGGGGAGAGTGTGTGTGGGGAGGGACAGTGAGTGTGGGGAGAGTGTGTGTGGGGAGGGACAGTGAGTGTGGGGACAGTGTGGGGAGGGACAGTGAGTGTGGGGACAGTGTGGGGAGGGACAGTGAGTGTGGGGACAGTGTGGGGGGGGGACAGTGTGGGGGGGGG
>JASTWF010000579.1:0-210613 GCA_030390025.1 Squalus acanthias | reverse complement strand
CGAGACAGGATTAATTAAAAATGTCCCTGTAAAGGATCTCCTTGGAATGAGTGACCATAACATGGTTGAATTCCATATTCAATTAGAGGGTGAGAAGGTTGGATCTCAAACAAGCGTGCTAAGCTTGAATAAAGGAGACTATGAAGGTATGCGAGCAGAATTGAGTGGAGTGGATTGGGAATATAGATTAAAGGGTAAGACGATACATGATCAATGGTGTACATTTAAGGAGTTAAGAACATAAGAACATAAGAAATAGGAGCAGGAGTAGACCAATCGGCCCCTCGAGCCTGCTCCGCCATTCAATGAGATCATGGCTGATCTGATCCAACCTCAACTCTAAAGAACACAAGAAGTAGGAGCAGGACCAGGCCACTCGGCCCCTGGGCCCGCTCTGCCACCCACAGGGCCTTGACCGATCCGAACTCAAACTCATGTCCAATTTCCAGCCCGCTCCCCGTAACCCCTAATTCCCTTTACTTCTAGGAAACGGTCTATTTCTGTTTTAAATTTATTTAATGAAGTAGCTTCCACAGCTTCCTGGGGTAGCAAATTCCACAGACCCACTACCCTCTGAGTGAAAAAGTTTCTCCTCATCTCAGTTTTGAAAGAGCAGCCCCTTATTCTAAGATTATGTCCCCTAGTTCTAGTTTCACCCATCATCGGGAACATCCTCACCGCATCCACCCGATCAAGCCCCTTCACAATCTTATATGTTTCAATAAGATCGCCTCTCATTCTTCTGAACTCCAATGAGTAGAGTCCCAATCCACTCAACCTCTCCTCGTATGTCCACCCCCTCATCCCCGGAATTGCCCGAGTGAACCTTCTTTGTACTGCCTCGAGAGCAAGTATGTCTTTTCTTAAGTATGGACACCAAAACTGTATGCAGTACTCCAGGTGCGGTCTCACCAATACCCTATACAACTGCAGCAATACCTCCCTGTTTTTATATTCTATCCCCCTAGCAATAAAAGCCAACATTCCATTGGCTTTCTTGATCACCTGCTGCACCTGCATACTAACTTTTTGATTTTCTTGCACCAAGACCCCCAGATCCCTTTGTACTGCAGTACTTTCCAGTTTCTCGCCATTAAGATAATAACTTGCTCTCTGATTTTTCCTGCCAAAGTGCATAACCTCACATTTTCCAATATTGTATTGCATCTGCCAAATCTCTGCCCACTCACCCAGCCTGTCAATATCCCCTTGTAAGTTTTTTATGTCCTCCTCACTCTCTACTTTCCCTCCCATCTTTGTATCATCTGCAAACTTTGATATGTTACACTCGGTCCCCTCCTCCAAATCGTTAATATAGATTGTAAAGAGTTGGGGACCCAGCACCGACCCCTGCGGAACACCACTGGCTACTGGTTGCCAGTCCGAGAATGAACCATTTATCCCAACTCTCTGCTTCCTGTTAGATAACCAATCCTCCACCCATGCCAGAATATTACCCCCAATCCAGTGATTTTTTATCTTGAGTAATAATCTTTTATGTGGCACCTTGTCGAATGCCTTCTGGAAGTCTAAATACACTACATCCACTGGTTCCCCTTTATCCACCCTGTACGTTGTGTCCTCAAAGAACTCGAGCAAATTTGTCAGACATGACTTCCCCTTCATAAAGCCATGCTGACTTTGTCCTATTAAATTATGTTTATCTAAATGTTCCGTTACTGTCTCCTTAATAATAGACTCCAAAATTTTACCCACCACAGATGTTAGGCTAACTGGTCTATAATTTCCAGCCTTCTGCCTACAACCCTTTTTAAATAAGGATGTTACATTAGCAGTTTTCCAATCTGCCGGGACCTTTGCTGAGTTCAGGGAGTTTTGGAAAATTATTACCAAAGCATCCACAATTCCTACTGCCACTTCCCTCAAGACCCTAGGATGTAAGCCATCAGGTCCAGGGGATTTATCCGCCTTGAGTCCCATTATTTTACTGAGTACCAATTCCTTAGTGATTTTAATCGTATTTAGCTCCTCCCCCACTAGAGCCCCCTGTTTGTCCAGTAAGAGTTATTTTACAACTTCCAAAAAATATATATTCCACTGAGAAGAAAAGGGTGTAAAAGAAAAGACAGTCATCCGTGGCTAAGTAAAGAAATTAAGGATAGTATTTGACTAAAAACAAGGGCTTTTAAGGTAGCCAAGTCTAGTGGGAGGATAGAGGATTGGGAAAACTTTAAAAGACAGCAAAAAATAACAAAAAGATTGATTAAGAAAGGGAAGATAGATTATGAAAGTAAATTAGCAAAAAATATAAAAACAGATAGTAAGAGTTTTTATAGTTATATAAAAAGAAAAAGGGTGGCTAAAGTAAATGTTGGTCCCTTCGAGGATGAGACCGGAAAATTAATGGTGGGAAATATGGAGATGGCAAATACATTGAATGAATATTTTGTATCAGTCTTTACAGTAGAGGACACTAAGAATATCCCAACACTGGACAAACAGGGGGCTATAGGGGGGGAGGAGCTAAACACGATCAAAATCACTAAGGAAGTGGTACTCGGTAAAATAATGGGACTCAAGGCGGATAAATCCCCTGGATCTAATAGCTTACATCCTAGGGTCTTGAGGGAAGTGGCAGTAGGGATTGTGGATGCATTGGTAATAATTTTCCAAAACTCCCTGGACTCAGCAAAGATCCCAGCAGACTGGAAAACTGCTAATGTAACACCCTTATTTAAAAAGGGCAGTGGACAGAAGGCAGGAAACTATAGACCGGTTAGCCTAACATCTGTGGTAGGTAAAATTTTGGAGTCCATTATTAAGGAGACAGTAACGGGACATTTGGATAATCATAATTTAATAGGACAAAGTCAGCATGGTTTTATGAAGGGGAAGTCATGTTTGACAAATTTGCTGGAGTTCTTTGAGGAAGTAACATACAGGGTGGATAAAGGGGAACCAGTGGATGTGGTGTACTTAGACTTCCAAAAGGCATTTGACAAGGTGCCACACAAAAGATTATTGCTTAAGATAAAAAATCACGGGATTGGGGGTAATATTCTGGCATGGATAGAGGATTGGCTATCTAACAGAAGGCAGAGAGTTGGGATAAATGGTTCATTCTCAGACTGGCAATCAGTAACTAGTGGTGTTCCGCAGGGGTCAGTGCTGGGTCCCCAACTCTTTACAATCTATATTAACAATTTGGAGGAGGGGACCGAGTGTAACATATCAAAGTTTGCAGATGATACTAAGATGGGAGGGAAAGTAGTGAGTGAGGAGGACATAAAAAATCTGCAAGGGGACATAGACAGGCTAAGTGGGCAGAGATTTGGCAGATGGAATACAATACTGGAAAGTGTGAGGTTATGCACTTTGGCAGGAAAAATAGTAGAGCAAGTTATTATCTTAATGGCAAGAAACTGGAAAGTACTGAAGTACAAAGGGATCTGGGGGTCCTGGTGCAAGAAACTCAAAAGGTTAGTATGCAGGTGCAGCAAGTGATTAAGAAGGCCAATGGAATGTTGGCTTTCATTGCTAAGGGGATAGAATATAAAAATAGGGAGGTATTGCTTCAGTTGTACAAGGTATTGGTGAGACCGCACCTGGAATACTGCATACAGTTTTGGTGTCCATACTTAAGAAAAGACATACTTGCTCTTGAGTCAGTACAAAGAAGGTTCACTCGGTTAATCCCGGGGATGAGGGGATGGACATATGAGGAGAGGTTGGGTAGATTGGGACTCTACTCATTGGAGTTCAGAAGAATGAGAGGCGATCTTATTGAAACATATAAGATTGTGAAGGGGTTGGATCGGGTGGATGCGGGGAGGATGTTCCCGATGATGGGTGAAACTAGAACTAGGGGGCATAGTCTTAGAATAAGGGGCTGCTCTTTCAAAACTGAGATGAGAAGGAACTACTTCACTCAGAGGGTGGTAGGTCCATGGAATATGCTGCCCCAAAAAGCTGTAGAAGCTACATCATTACATAAATTTAAAACAGAAATAGACAGTTTCCTAGAAGTAAAGGGTATTAAGGGTTACGGGGAGCGGGCAGGAATTTGGACATGAGTCTAGGTTCGGATCGGTCATGGCCCTGTGGGCAGCGTAGCGGGCCTAGGGGCCGTGTAGCCTGATCCTGCTCCTATTTCGTGTGTCCAATTCTGTTAGGTTCAGGAGATGGTTCTGTGATAGTAGATTGGCGGTTAGGATCAGATCAGCCATGATCTTATTGAATGGCGGAGCAGGCTCGAGGGGCCAATTGGCCTACTCCTGCTCCTATTTCTTATGTTCTTATGTTCTTATAACAGGACTCAGTGTCCCAGCACTGACTGTGTGTATAACAGGACTGAGTGTCCCAGCACTGACTGTGTGTGTGTAACAGGACTGAGTGTCCCAGCACTGACTGTGTGTGTAACAGCACTGAGTGTCCCAGCACTGACTGTGTGTATAACAGGACTGAGTGTCCCAGCACTGACTGTGTGTATAACAGGACTGAGTGTCCCAGCACTGACTGTGTGTGTGTAACAGGACTGAGTGTCCCAGCACTGACTGTGTGTGTGTGTGTAACAGGACTGAGTGTCCCAGCACTGGCTGTGTGTATAACAGGACTGCGTGTCCCAGCACTGACTGTGTGTGTAACAGGACTGAGTGTCCCAGCACTGACTGTGTGTGTATAACAGGACTGAGTGTCCCAGCACTGACTGTGTGTATAACAGGACTGAGTGTCCCAGCACTGACTGTGTGTGTAACAGGACTGAGTGTCGCAGCACTGACTGTGTGTGTAACAGGACTGTGTGTGTAACAGGACTGAGTGTCCCAGCACTGACTGTGTGTGTGTAACAGGACTGAGTGTCCCAGCACTGACTGTGTGTGTAACAGGACTGAGTGTCCCAGCACTGACTGTGTGTGTAACAGGACTGAGTGTCCCAGCACTGACTGTGTATAACAGGACTGAGTGTCCCAGCACTGACTGTGTGTGTAACAGGACTGAGTGTCCCAGCACTGACTGTGTGAGTATAACAGGACTGAGTGTCCCAGCACTGACTGTGTGTGTAACAGGACTGAGTGTCCCAGCACTGACTGTGTGTTTAACAGGACTGGCCAATATTTATCCTTCGACCAACATCACAAAAACAAATGATCTGGTCATTATCACATTGCTGTTTGTGGGATTTGCTGTGTGCAAATTGTCTGCCGCATTTCCTACATTAAAACAGTGACTACACTTCAAAAGTACTTCATTGGCTGTAAAGCGCTTTGGGACGTCCTGAGGTTGTGAAAGGCGCTGTAATAATGCAAGTCTTTCTTTTCTCTTTGTATGCGGGATTAGACTTCTCTTGTTGCTGACCCTCTTGGTCTCTGAGCTTTGGGTGAGGTATAGACGGCCAGCTGGTGGCTGGGGAGCGGTGACCCGGCGAGTGTCGGTGCCTTTGGGAGGGGAGGAGAGTGGGGAAAAGGAGTAAATAAAGATACAACAACTTGTATTTATATAGCGCCTTTAACGTAGTAAAACGCCCCAAGATGCTTCACAGGAGCGATTATCAGACAAAAATTGACACCGAGCCACATAAGGAGATATTAGAACAGGTGAAAGAGGTAGGTTTTAAGGAGCGCCTTAAAGGAGGAGAGAGAGGTAGAGAGGTGGCGAGGTTTAGGGAGGGAGTTCCAGAGCTTAGGGCCTAGGCAGCAGAAGGCACGGCCACCAATGGTTGAGCGATTATAATCAGTGAGGCTCAAGAGGGCAGAATTAGAGGAGCGCAGATATCTCGGGAGGTTGTGGGGCTGAAGGAGATTACAGAGATAGGGAGGGGCGAGGCCATGGAGGGATTTGAAAACAAGGATGAGAATTTTAATAATACAGAGAATTCGAACTTCTGAAACAAGCCGAGTCTTTAATTGGGATCTGTGTCCTGCAGGATTTCTGCTCGCTACGACCCACCCGGACTGTGGTGGTGTTCTGATGCCCAGTGTCACCCATAGAATCCTACGATATTCCCTGCCGGTGACTGACTCCGTCAATGGGACCAGTTGCTCCTGGATTCTGCAAGTGGCCTTTTCAGAGACTGTTGAGTTAGAGATGATCTCCTACCAGACGGGGTCCTGCACCTCTGCTTACCTGGCCATCAAACTGGGGGCGACACAGAAGGAAAGACGATTCTGCGGCCTGTTCTGGAGCATTCCCGAGGTTGGCAGGAAGCTCGTGATCCGAGGGAAAGGGCCGGGTGTCATCACCCTACGGGCAGCGGCCTCTGGCATGAAGCAAGGATTTACTCTGCGGTACTCAGGTGAGTTGTGATACATTGAACCACATGAGGATCGCAGGCATTGGGAAATGTTTACAGCCCTTTTTACAGAGAGTGGGTGTGTGAGTCTGTGTGTGGATATATGCCTGTCTGCATTAACTGTGGGGGTCTCCCTGACTCTGTGTGTGTGTGTGTGTGTGACTCTTTTATGTGTCCATTTATATGTGCATGTGATTGTGTGACTGATTCTTTGTCTGCGTGTGTGCATATATTTGTGTGTATATCTGACTGACTGTGTGTGTGTGTGTGTATGTGTTTCTGTATCTTGATTGAATTTTTTGATGAGGTCACAGAGAGGGTTGATGAGGGCAATGAGGTTGATGTGGTGTACATGGACTTCCAAAAGGCGTTTGATAAAGTGCCACATAATCGGCTTTCCAGCAAAGTTGAAGCCCATGGAATAAAAGGGACAGTGGCAGCATGGATACGAAATTGGCTAAGTGACAGGAAACAGAGAGTAGTGGTGAACGGTTGTTTTTTGGACTGGAGAAAGGTACAAAGTGGCGTTCCCCAGGGGTCGGTACTAGGACCATATTAATGATTTGGACTTGGGTGTACAGGGCACAATTTCAAAATTTTCAGATGACACAAAACTTGGAAGTATAGTGAACAGTGAGGAGGATAGTGATAGACTTCAAGAGGACATAGCCAGGCTGGTGGAATGGGAAACGTGGCAGATGAAATTTAATGCAGAAAAGTGTGAAGTGATACATTTTGGTAGGAAGAATGAGGAGAGGGAATATAAACTAAAGGGTACAATTCTAAAGGGGGTGCATGAACAGAGAGACCTGGGGGTATATGTGCACAAATCGGTGTAGGTGGCAGGGCAGGTTGAGAAAGCAGTTAAAAAAGCATATCGGATCCTGCGCTTTATAAATAGAGGTCATGATGCGGAGATGCCGGTGTTGGACTGGGGTGGACAAAAATGAGAAGTCGCACAACACCAGGTTATAGTCCAACAGTTTTATTTAAAATTACGAGCTTTCGGAGCGCTGCTCCTTCTTCAGGTACAGGTACAGTGAGGGAATACAAATCGATTACACTGTATATATACACAGAGAACAATGTGTCTTTGGTGTAATGCCTCCCTAACAGATTGTATCTCTGCAGACACATTGTTCTCTGTGTATATATACAGTGTAATCGATTTGTATTCCCTCACTGTACCTGTACCTGAAGAAGGAGCAGCGCTCCGAAAGCTCGTAATTTTAAATAAAACTGTTGGACTATAACCTGGTGTTGTGCGACTTCTCATTCATAAATAGAGGCATAGAGTACAAAAGCAAGGAACATAAGAACATAAGAAATAGGAGCAGGAGTAGGGCATTCGGCCCATCGAGCCTGCTCCGCCATTCAATGAGATCATGGCTGATCTTCTACCTCATCTCCACTTTCCTGCACTATCCCCATATCCCTTGATTCGCTTAATATCCAAAAATCTATCGATCTCTGTCTTGAATATCTTCTTCTTAGGCAGTCCCTCAGAACCGAGGATGACTTGCTTCCACATTAAAAATGAGTTCTCAGGTGTCTGATGAGTCCAATGCAGGACCTACAGTCTCTGTCACAGGTGGGGCAGACGGTGGTTGAAGGGGCGGGTGGGTGGGGTGCTTGGGTTGACGTGCGCTCCTTCCGCTGCCTGCGCTTGGCTTCCGCTTGCTCTCGGCGAAGAGACTCGAGGTGTTCGGCGCCTTCCCGATGCTTCTCCTCCACTTTGTGCGGTCTTGGGCCAGGGATTCCCAGGTGTCGGTGGGGATGTTGCACTTTTTCAAGGAGGCTTTGAGGGTGTCCTTGAAGCGTTTCCTCTGCCCACCTGGGGCTCTCTTGCCGTGTCGGAGCTCCGAGTAGAGTGCTTGTTTTGGGAGTCTCGTATCGGGCATGCGGACGATGTGACCCGTCCATCGGAGCTGATCGAGCGTGGTCAAAGCTTCGATGCTGGGGATGTTGGCCTGAGCGAGAACACAGACATTGGTGCGCCTATCCTGCCAATGGATTTGCAGGATCTTGCGGAGGCAGCGTTGGTGGTACCTCTCCAGTGCATTGAGGTGCCTGCTGTACATGGTCCATGTCTCTGAGGCATACAGCAGGGTGGGTATCACTGCTGCTCTGTAGACCATGAGCTTGGTGCCGGGTTTGAGGTCCTGGTCTTCAAACACTCCCTTCCTCAGGCGACCGAAGGCTGCACTGGCACAATGATGGCGGTGTTGGTCTTCATCATCGACGTCTGCCCTTGTTGACAGTAGGCTCCTGAGGTATGGAAAGTGGTCCATGTTGTCCAAGGCCTTGTTTTGGATTTTGATAATCGGGGGGCAGTACTGTGTGGCGGGGGCAGGTTGGTAGAGGATCTTTGTCTTACGGATGTTTAGTGTAAGGCCCATGCTCTCGTACACTTCGGTGAACGTGTTGACGATGGTTTGGAGTTCGACCTCCGAGTGTGCGCAGACGCAAGCGTCGTCTGCATACTGTAATTCAACGACAGAGGACGGGATGACCTTGGATCTGGACTGGAGGCAACGGAGGTTGAACAGTTTCCCGTTTGTTCTGTAAATTAGCTCCACTCCAGCGGGGAGCTTACTGAGGGTGAGATGGAGCATTGCAACCAGGAAGATTGAGAAGAGCGTTGGTGCGATGACACAGCCTTGCTTGACCCCGGTCCGTACGTGAATTGGGTCTGTGGTTGATCCGTTGGTCAGGATCACGGCTTGCATGTCGTCATGGAGCAGGCGGAGGATGGTGACAAACTTTTGAGGGCAGCCGAATTTGAGGAGGACACTCCATAATCCCTCACGGTTGACAGTGTTGAAGCCTTTGTGAGATCAAAGAAGGCCATGAATATACTCTTGAATATGTCTTGAATATACTCAACGACTGAGCCTCCACAGCCCTCTGGGGTAGAGAATTCCAAAGATTCACCACCCTCTGAGTGAAGAAAATTCTTCTCATCTCAGTCCTAAATGGCCGACCCCTTATTCTGAGGCTGTGACCCCTGGTTCTGGACTCCCCAGCCAGGGGAAACATCCTCCCTGCATCTACCCTGTCAAGCCCTGTAAGAAATTTGTATGTTTCAATGAGATCACCTCTCATTTTTCTGAACTCTAGAGAATATAGGCCTAGTCTACTCAATCTCTCTCATAGGACAATCCCCCCCATCCCAGGAATCAGTCTGGTGAACCTTTGTTGCACTCCCTCTACGGCAAGTATATCCTTCCTTAGGTAAGGAGACCAAAACCGTACACAATACTCCAGTGTGGTCTCACCAGGGCCCTATATAATTGCAGTGAGACATCTTTACTCTTATAATCAAATCCTCTTGTAATAAAGGCCAACATACCATTTGCTTTCCTAATTGCTTGCTGTACCTGCATGTTAACTTTCAGTGATTCATGTACAAGGACACCCAGGTCCCTCTGAACACCAACATTTCCCAATCTCTCACCATTTAAAAACTACTCTGGTTTTCTATTTTTCCTACCAAAGTGGATAACTTCACATTTCTCCACATTATATTCCATTTGCCATATTCTTGCCCACTCACTTAGCCTGTCTATTTCCCTTTGAAGCCTCCTTGCATCCTCCTCACAACTTACATTCCCACCCAGCTTTGTATCATCAGCAAATTTGGATATAATACATTTGGTCTCCTTATCCAAATCATTGATGTAGATTGTGAATAGCTGAGGCCCAAGCACTGATCCTTGCGGTACCCCACTAGTTACAGCCTGCCAACCCGAAAATGACCCGTTTAATCCTACTCTCTGTTTTCTGTCCGTTAACCAATCCTCAAGCCATGCTAGTATATTATCCCCAATCCCATGAGCCCTAATTTTGTTTAATAACCTCTTGTGTGGCACCTTATTGAATGTCTTCTGAAAATCCAAATACACCACATCCACTGGTTCCCCCTTATCTATTCTGCTAGTTACAACCTCAAAAAACTCTCACAGAAGTTATGATGAAACTTTATAAGACACTGGTTTGGCCACAACTGGGGTATTGTGCACAATTCTGGGCACCGCACTTCTGGAAGGATGTGAAGGCCTTAGAGAGGGTGCAGAAAAGATTTATGAGAATAGTTCCAGGGATGAGGGATTCCAGTTACGTGGGTAGACTGGGGAAGCTGGGGTTGTTCTCCTTAGAGCAGAGAAGGTTGAGAGGAGATTTGATAGAGGTGTTCAAAATCATGAGGGGTCTAGACAGAGTAGATGGAGAGGAACTGTTCCCATTGGCAGAAGGGTCGAGAACCAGAGGACACAGATTTAAGGTGATTGGCAGAAGAACCAAAGGCGGTATGAGGAAAAAAAAATTTACGCAGCGAGTGGTTAGGATCTGGAATGCACTGCCTGAGAGGGTGGTGGAGGCAGATTCAATCGTGGCTTTCAAAAGGGAATTAGATAAATACCTGAAGGAAAAAATTTGCAGGGCTACGGGGAAAGGGCGGGGGATTGGGACTAGCTGAAGTGATCTTGCAGAGAGCGGCACGGGCTCGACGGGCCGAATGGCCTCTTTCTGTGCTGTAACCATTCTATGATTCTATCTGTGTGTCTGACTCTGTATGTACATATGTATGTGTGCCCCTCTCTATCGCTGTAACCTCCTCCAGCCCTACAAGCCCCGCCCCAGATCTCTGAACTCCTCTAATTCTGGCCTCTTGTCCATCTTCCATTTTAATCGCTCCATCATTGGCGGCAGTGCCTTCAGCTGCCGGGGCCCTGAGCTCTGGAATTTCCTCCCTAAACCTCTCCGCCTCTCTCCTCCTTTAAGACGCTCCTTAAAACCGACCTCTTTGACCAAGCTTTTGGTCACCTGTCCCAGTATCTCCTTATGTGGATCGGTGTCAAATTTTTGTTTGATAATCGCTCCTGTGAAGCGCCTTGGGACGTTTTACTACGTTAAAGGCGCTGTATAAATACAAGTTGTTGTTGTGCGAGTGTCTGTCTGTGTGTCTGGCTCTGTCTGTCACTGTCTGGTACGGGGGTGTTGCTGTTATTTGATCTGTCCAATCAAAAAGTGAAGCTGGTGTAAGTGATGAGGGAGCGATGCAGTTTGAGCGCTATTAAAATTCCAGCCAGGTACCTGAGTGCCAGGCTCTGCTGATAGAATTTCAGTCACGTTTTATTCTCCTCCCCAGTGTTTGTGCCAGACGCAGACGGCAGAGGGATTGACACAAGAGCCTTGGAGGCACAGACTGCGATTCCATTACCTTCCCCCGCCTGGGGAGAGAGTCAGCAAGCTGCCCCCAGCCAGGGAGAAACGGTGACGTTCCCCACATCGACGGGACATGGGCAGCAAGTCATTCCGGAATACGCCAGCACGCCGACCTCGCGGAGGAGACGGATTCCCCTCTCGACTCATCAATCTTCCCGGTTTCCCAGTCATCCCAAACTCCCAGCCCGTCCTTCGGATCAAAGACCGGGGACTCGGACTGACTCGGAGCCAGGAGACATCCCAACAGCACGGGATTCCCAGTCAGCCTCGCGAGCCGCACTCCATCCCGAATCTCTGGAAACACAGAATTCCCCAGAAAGATCTGGCATTTCACAAGGTCTTGCGAGCTTTACAACTGCTGCAGTTACAGCCTCCCTCCCCACCCCCACCCCCAACTCCCGCCCCACCCCCTGCCCCACCCTCACCCCCAACTCCCGCCCCACCCCCACCCTCACCCCCAACCCCCGCCCCACCCCCAACCCCAACCCCCGCCCCACTCCCAGACCGAGCTCCGTCTCCAGTCACAGACCGAGCTCCGTCTCCAGTCACAGACCGAGCTCCGTCTCCGTCTCCACTCCCGGACCGAGCTCCGTCTCCAGTCACAGACCGAGCTCCGTCTCCGTCTCCACTCCCGGACCGAGCTCCGTCTCCGTCTCCACTCCCGGACCGAGCTCCGTCTCCGTCTCCACTCCCGGACCGAGCTCCCTCCCCACCCCCAACCCCCGCACCACTCCCAGACCGAGCTCCGTCTCCAGTCACAGACCGAGCTCCATTTCAGTCTCCACTCCCGGACCGAGCTCCGTCTCCACTCCCGGACCGAGCTCCGTCTCCACTCCCGGACCGAGCTCCGTCTCCACTCCCGGACCGAGCTCCGTCTCCGTCTCCACTCCCAGACCGAGCTCCGTCTCCACTCCCGGACCGAGCTCCGTCTCCGTCTCCACTCCCGGACCGAGCTCCGTCTCCGTCTCCACTCCCGGACCGAGCTCCGTCTCCGTCTCCACTCCCAGACCGAGCTCCGTCTCCGTCTCCACTCCCAGACCGAGCTCAGTCTCCGTCTCCACTCCCAGACCGAGCTCCGTCTCCGTCTCCACTCCCAGACCGAGCTCCGTCTCCATCTCCACTCCCGGACCGAGCTCCGTCTCCACTCCCGGACCGAGCTCCGTCTCCGTCTCCATTCCCAGACCGAGCTCCGCCTCCGTCTCCACTCCCAGACCGAGCTCCGTCTCCACTCCCGGACCGAGCTCTGTCTCCACTCCCGGACCGAGCTCCGTCTCCGTCTCCACTCCCAGACCGAGCTCCGTCTCCACTCCCGGACCGAGCTCCGTCTCCGTCTCCATTCCCAGACCGAGCTCCGCCTCCGTCTCCACTCCCAGACCGAGCTCCGTCTCCACTCCCGGACCGAGCTCTGTCTCCACTCCCGGACCGAGCTCCGTCTCCGTCTCCACTCCCAGACCGAGCTCCGTCTCCACTCCCGGACCGAGCTCCGTCTCCGTCTCCACTCCCAGACCGAGCTCCGTCTCCGTCTCCACTCCCAGACCGAGCTCCGTCTCCGTCTCCACTCCCAGACCGAGCTCAGTCTCCGTCTCCACTCCCAGACCGAGCTCCGTCTCCGTCTCCGTCTCCACTCCCAGACCGAGCTCCGTCTCCGTCTCCACTCCCAGACCGAGCTCCGTCTCCGTCTCCACTCCCAGACCGAGCTCCGTCTCCGTCTCCACTCCCAGACCGAGCTCCGTCTCCGTCTCCACTCCCAGACCGAGCTCCGTCTCCACACCCAGACCGAGCTCCGTCTCTGCCTCCACTCCCAGACCGAGCTCCGTCTCCATCTCCACTCCCAGACCGAGCTCCGTCTCCATCTCCACTCCCAGACCGAGCTCCGTCTCCATCTCCACTCCCAGACCGAGCTCCGTCTCCGTCTCCACTCCCAGACCGAGCTCCGTCTCCGTCTCCACTCCCAGACCGAGCTCCGTCTCCACTCCCAGACCGAGCTCCGTCTCCGTCTCCACTCCCAGACCGAGCTCCATCTCCGTCTACATTCCCAGACCGAGCTCCGTCTCCACTCCCGGACCGAGCTCCGTCTCCACTCCCAGACCGAGCTCCGTCTCCACTCCCGGACCGAGCTCCGTCTCCACTCCCGGACCGAGCTCCGTCTCCACTCCCGGACTGAGCTCCGTCTCCACTCCCGGACCGAGCTCCGTCTCCACTCCCAGTCCATTCTCTCTATTCTTCGCTGAAAATATAACCATGATCAAAGATGCATGGTTTTCAAGTTTGAAGAATTCATTAACTCCATCTTCAGCTCCTCAAACCGAAGACCAGGAGAACGTGATGAGCCAAAGCAGAACCAAACTGAGCAGCCCCCCTGACCTGGACCCATCGGAGAGACCCTGGGGTGTGAGACCCTGGGGTGTGAGACCCTGGGGTGTGTTCCCCGGGTCAGATACAGAGTCCGGCTCAGGGCAACAGCCTCTACTGACCGGCACCTGGACACTGGGGCCTCCTGAGATGAAGACGAGTGAAGAAGATGTGGACACCAGAAGTGATGCCAATACCCGCCCGGCCAGTCCTTCACCGGGGCCAGAATCCCACCCAAAGACCGCAGGAGAACTTGTAACGGGTACTTCACCAAAAACTGACCGAGTGTCAACGGCCCAATCAGCACGGAGGATTCCACTGTCAGTGGCGACGGCGTTTAATGTCTCCCCGAGCGATTCAGGAGCGGAGGTTCCCTACGGTCGGCGGAGGAGCGGCCAATGGGACCGCTCGTACCCGCGTGACGACCGTCATTCGGCAGGCCACGAGGTTGAGCCGGTGTCCGGGCCCCCGATATGGTACGAGGCGGAGGCTCCAGTCACATCACCGACTCCAGCCCACGACCTTTCCACCCGTCTAAGTGATCTTGCCAACGAGGGAGTGGCGGAGATGTCCCTGGGGAGTGACTCTGCGATCAGGGTGCAGAGATCCAGTACAGCAGGCAACACACCGTGGACCGACAGCCAGGACCAAGACTCCCTCCCTGCCAGCTCCAGTGAGCTTATCACAACTCAGTCAGAGCAAGGCAGGAAACAGGATAGTGAGTCAGAGCAAGACATGCCTCTCGTCTCTCAGACCACTGACATTCCTGCATCAGAATCGCTCTCTGCTCAAAATACAAACACACACAATCTCACAAACAATCTCAAGATGAGTTCAGCGGCAGGGATGGTGAATCAGCTTGATACCAGTCGTTGGAAGTTAGATTTCAAAGACACTTCATCAGACTTTGATGGGACCACGACTTCAGCTCTCATCCGAGCAATGACGAAACCGGTGTCCGGGTCCTGGAATGTGTTTGAAGTTCCTGAGTTGATGACCCATTCTTCAAACCTTCCAGTACAGGAAGTTACTAATGGCCCTGAAACAGACACAGAAAGACTGAGCTCTGAGTCAGGACCCAGCGGCAGTGTCGGTCTCTCTGACATTCTTTCAGCAGTTACCTCTCTGGGTGGTGCCGGCGTGACCCAGGAGGCTCGGTCACGGTTATCAGCAACGGATGAAAATACCTTCGCAACACGAGGGGCGTCGTCCACTCACAGAATCCCCAGCTCCGTTTCATTCACCCCGGGGGCGAGTCTCTCTGCCGTTTCCGTTGATGGGAGTGGAGGTGAAGCGACGGGGGATAATGGCGGTGGCACAGGCAGGGGGTCTGGGATTGTTGGTGCTGGAGACACCGTGATGGAGGGCGGTGAGAATGTGACGGTGCTCACCTTCGCCGAGGATGGAATGACCAGGGTCTTGGCGACTCACGGCCAAAGGTTAGAGGTTACCCCAAGGGCTAAAACCAGTTCAGGAATCTCGGCCAGTTCTGAGATGTCAGAGAGCGACAAGGACGGCAGCAGAATGAATGCTCTCCGTGGCAGCGCTACAGAAACAATGGTTACCACAGAACCTTCTGGAAAAACCCTTTGGTCTGAGGGAGGAACCAGTTCACTGGCAGACTCTGGAGGGGTAAATACGGCAGAGCCTCCAACCGAGGTTAACGTTGTATCTATGGACAGAGTCCCAGCCACCTTCAACCCAAGAACACCTGCACCGGAGCCCACCAAACCAAGCCCACCAGCAAACGTAAGCCCTCCACCTGTTGAAGTTGACCACAGTACATCTCCACCCAACGAGATGGACCTTCCAACCCAAGCGATCTTTCCAACCACCCTGTCATTCGCATGGTTGCCAGGTAGATCTTCAACAGTCTCTGAGGGGTCTCCATCACTGACCGGTACCAGAGGAACCCTTGCTCCGACTTCAACTAAAACCACAAAGCCCAGATCTGATGAACCAACATCGTCTTCAGGAAGGACCATCAAACCACAAACGTCTGCCGCAAAGAGGCTCAGGGAGACCTTGGCACCAGCAATGAACCAAACTTTCCAGGAGGTGACCGAGGTGGGAAGATCAGCGGTTGCCTCGGGGACACCACCCTTTACTCCAGGATTCTTGGATCAAACCCGATCTGATACCAGGTCCCCACCTTCTCCTTTGCTCCCCGCGCTGACCTACTCTGATGTTGTCTCAGTGACAAACTTGGCACCGCTTCGACCATCTCCACCCACCCTTGAGACAGCATCTCAACCACTGTCAGATCAAACAGGCACGGGGAATTCACAAACACTTGGCAGCTCCTTCACAAACTCTGGTGTCTCAGATAGCCAGGAACCAGCCTTGCCAACCACCATCAATATGAAGATTACAGCTCCTCCTTCTCCAGCTTCTTCTTCTCTGAAGAAGAAGAGCTTGTAGCCAGTGCGGGACCTCCCTCGTCAGGGACGCTCCAGGTCAACCAGTTGGGATCACTGCCTGATGATGGTTCTCCAGGGCCCAGTGTCACACAATCAGCCGAGCCCGGGGTAAGTGAACGGTGGCAAAGGGAAATATTGTCCACGCTTGCTGCTCCACACTCCACCACCGCTGAGGGCTTTTGGACTTGGAGTCAGTCTGATTTAGTGACAGTGTCAACCAGTCCTGGGGTTGTCCCAACATCGGGGTCCTCAGATTCTCCTGAAGGAGCCACATCTCTTTCATCAGTTACAACGATACCCAAATCAGTGACAACTCGCAGGATTCCCACCACCTCGACACCGAGCGGGACTGACCCCTCGACACCGAGCGGGACCGACACCTCGACACCGAGCGGGACCGACACCTCGACACCGAGCAAGACCAACAGCTGGACACCGAGCGGGACCGACACCTCGACACCGAGCGGGACCGACACCTCGACACCGAGCGGGACCGACACCTCGACACCGAGCGGGACCGACACCTCGACACCGAGCGGGACCGACACCTCGACACCGAGCGGGACCGACACCTCGACACCGAGCGGGACTGACCCCTCGACACCGAGCAAGACCTACAGCTGGACACCGAGCAGGACCGACACCTCGACACCGAGCGGGACTGACCCCTCGACACCGAGCAAGACCTACAGCTGGACACCGAGCGGGACCGACACCTCGACACCGAGCGGGACTGACCCCTCGACACCGAGCAAGACCTACAGCTGGACACCGAGCGGGACCGACACCTCGACACCGAGCGGGACTGACCCCTCGACACCGAGCAAGACCGAAAGCTGGACACCGAGCAAGACCAACAGCTGGACACCGAACGGGACCGACACCTCGACACCGAGCAAGACCAACAGCTGGACACCGAACGGGACCGACACCTCGACACCGAGCGGGACCGACAGCTGGACACCGAACGGGACCGACACCTCGACACCGAGCAAGACCAACAGCTGGACACCGAGCAAGACCAACAGCTGGACACCGAGCAAGACCGACAGCTGGACACCGAGCGGGACCGACAGCTGGACACCGAGCGGGACCGACAGCTGGACACCGAGCAAGACCGACAGCTGGACACCGAGCAAGACCGACAGCTGGACACCGAGCAAGACCGACAGCTGGACACCGAGCAAGACCGACAGCTGGACACCGAGCAAGACCGACAGCTGGACACCGAGCAAGACCGACAGCTGGACACCGAGCAAGACCGACAGCTGGACACCGAGCAAGACCGACAGCTGGACACCGAGCAAGACCGACAGCTGGACACCGAGCAAGACCGACAGCTGGACACCGAGCAAGACCGACAGCTGGACACCGAGCAAGACCGACAGCTGGACACCGAGCAAGACCGACAGCTGGACACCGAGCAAGACCGACAGCTGGACACCGAGCAAGACCGACAGCTGGACATTGAGCAGGGATGACGCTTCTGTAACCTCGCCCACCCCGGGCATCGGAACGCTGGTGTCACTGATGCCAACATCCCAGCCGCTGCAACCTAGCGTTGACCCGCGTCTCAGACCAACTTCGGCAGCCGGTAATACCGAGACCGAGAGAGCCGTGCAAAGCACGGTGCACCAACACACACCGGGCACACTCGGGGAGACGATGGACCCAGTCCCATCCTTCACTCCAACAGAGAGACGCAAACAGATTTTCATCGTGGAGAACCAGCTGCCGCTGATCAAAGGTGAGCTTGGTGACCAACTGACCAATCCCGGGCTCGAATGGTCAGAACTAACCTCTGACCCTGGGCCAGAGTTTCTCTGCTTGTTGTGTTGGGGAGCGTCGACAATCTCTACATGGGGCGATTGTAAACATAGTCAGAACCATTCATTCCCCGGGGTTGGATGAGAGACCGGGGGTGGGGGGCGGGGTTGGATGGTTTCTCGAGTTACCTTCACTAGAATTGTCCAGGGGTGTGTCCAGGGACACCGTTAGTGACACAGCGACATCAACATATTCCCATTGTGGAACAGTGGGATATGGAGAAAAGAAAGTCTTGCATTTCTACAGTGCCTTTCACAACCTCAGGACGTCCCACAGCGCTTTTCAGCTAATAATTTCCAGGGACTTGAGCACATAAAGCTAGGCTGACACTCCAGTGCAGTGCTGAGGGAGTGCTGCACTGTTGGACGTGCCGTCTATCGGATGAGACGTTAAACCGAGGCCCCGTCTGCTCTCTCAGGTGGACGTAAAAGATCCCATGGCACTATTTCGAAGAAGAGTAGGGGAGTTATCCCCGGTGTCCTGGTCAATATTTATCCCTCAATCAACATCACTAAAACAGATTATCTGGTCATTATCACATTGCTGTTTATGGGAGCTTGCTGTGCGCAAATTGGCTGCCGCGTTTCCCACATTACAACAGTGACCGCACTTCAAAACAGTACTTCATTGGCTGTAAAGCGCTTTGAGACGTCCAGTGGTCGTGAAAGGCGCTATAGAAATGCGAGTCTTTTTTAATGAAGTACTTTTTGAAGTGCGGTCACTGTTGTAATGTAGGAAACGCGGCAGCCAATTTGTGCACAGCAAGCTCCCACAAACAGCAGTGTGATAATGACCAGATAATCTGTTTTAGTGATGTTGATTGAGGGATAATTATTGGCCAGGACACCGGGGAGAACTCCCCTGCTCTTCTTCAAAATAGTGCCGTGGGTACTTTTACATCCACCTGAGAGAGCAGACGGGACTTGGTTTAACGTCTCATCCGAAAGACGGCACCTCCAACTGTGGGATATAGAGACACAGACTGGGAACTGTAGAATATAGAGGGGGCACACTGGGATATAGAGGATAGAAACTTGGAAAGTGGGATATAGAAGGGAAGCACTGGGAACAGTCGAAAGTTGGATAAATTCAAAGGGCAGGAGTGGCAGGTGGGGTTTGAGTGGGTGTGTCCTGGAGGGAGAGAGTAGACGGTTTGTGGGAGTGGGTTTATCGGAGAGACCACAGTGGCAGTGGAGGGGAAATCACAACAAGACCTGGGTTCCATCCCCGGCCGTTGTGTACGAGCTTTGCTCAGGGTTTAGTCTAAATGTTGATGTGGAAAAATGGTCAAAGCTTCCAACGGTTGTATCAATAAAACAACCCTGTTGCTGGACAGGAGCCAGCCAGCAAACCCCAGGCTTCAGTCAGATGTTCCACAGACAGGGCCTAAGGTGCTGACAGAGACAGGCCGGTCGGTCTGTCTGCCGCTGAATATTAATATTTCAGAACAATTTCTGTGGTGGTCAGACCCCTTTTTCGGTTACTTTTCTCCCCAGAATGTACAGCACAGAAACAGGCCATTCGGCCCAACTGGTCCGTGCCGGTGTTTCTGCTCCACACGAGCCTCCTCCCACCCCTCTTCATCTCACCCTATCAGCGGATCTTCTATTCCTTTCTCCCTCGTGTGTTTATTGAGCTTCCCTTAAAGGCATCTACGCTATTCGCCTCAACCACACCCTGTGGGAGCGAGTTCCACATTCTCACCACTCTCTGGGTAAAGAAGTTTCTCCTTAATTCCTCAATGGATTTATTAATGACTATCTTATATTTATGGCCCCTAGTTTGGGACTATGCTTCAAAAGTACTTCATTGGCAGTAAAGCACTTTGGAACGTCCTGAGGTTGTGAAAGGTGCTATAAAAATACAAGTTCTTTTATCGTGTAACATGGTCCCTTTTGTGCTGAGTGCCTCGGTACAGGGGAGGAGAGTGATAGTTTCTCAGAGATTGTTACAAGTGTCACCATCTTCACCCCAAATAACAGCAACTTGCCTTTATATAGCGCCTTTAACGTAGTAAAACGTCCCAAGACGCTTCACAGGAGCAATTATCAGACAAGATTTGACAGCGAGCCACGTCAGGAGATATTAGGGCAGGTGATCAAAAGCTTGGTCAAAGAGGTCGGTTTTAAGGAGCGTCTTAAAGGAGGAGAGAGAGGCGGAGAGGTTTAGGCAGGGAATTCCAGAGCTCAGGGCCCAGACAGCTGTAGGCACGGCCGCCAAAGGTTGAGCGATTATAATCAGCGATGCTCAAGAGGCCAGAATTGGAGGAGCGCAGAGATCTCGGGGGGAGGGGGGTTGTGGGGCTGGAGGAGATTACAGAGATAGGGAGGGGCGAGGCCTTGGAGGGATTTGAAAACAAGGATGAGGGTTCTAACTTGCTGTCTCTTCCAGAGGGTGCCACTGTGAAGATTCCAACAAAACTCGTTCTGAACATGAGCTTCACCCTCCACTTGGGAGATCCGACATCTGAAGAATACCGGAACCTGGCCGAGGATTTCACACACAAAGTGAGGGTTCCAAATCACGCCCCTTTCCATAAATCTCTCGGCCCAGTCAGCTTGTTCCGCAGTAGTGTCGGTATTCTAAGGCGGAGTGTAATTGTGCTGTTGTGTGATGTGCCTGCTCCCCCACTCTCGGACAACTCACAGAGGCTCCTTCCTGGTCTCCTCCCGACCCCAGCCCGTGCCCGATGATGTAGCGAGTGTGCGGTCACAGCGAGACTCAGTTACGCCGGAACACCGCTGTTCATCAGCTGTTTCTCGATGCTCTGATTGGCCAATCGCTGCTCACCTTATTTAAGTTCCCATGTTACCAATTTCCTAAGCAGTGTGGGTAAACTATGCATTCACGGACCAGGGGAAACCTTCTGGTTTATCTCCGTCCCTCTCCATTGGCGTATCACTGGGAACCTGCTCACACTGCGAGTTTTTACATAGTCTTTTAGGAAATTGAGATCATTTTAAATTTACTCATCCAATTTTCTGCAGGTTTCTCCATTTTATAAGAAAGTTCCTGGATTTCAGCAGTTGCTGGTTAAACACTTCAGGTGATTAATGTTAAACTCATTGATTTACTCATCATGCAGTCTCGTGTTGAGATTCCTTTCATTCCATCCAAAATTGGCATTTACCAGAACTTCTAATATTAATACTCCACCTTTCCTCCATCATTAATACTCTCCACCAGTGTCTCCATCATTAGGATATTGTGTGAATACAGTGTGTCTGGGATATTGTCTGTGGACACTCTGTGTGTGTCTGTTCCCAGCTCTTGTCTTATTTCACCATCCTGTTGTCACAGTGCGGGGAGTGTGCTGATCGAATTCGACGCTGTCTTCAGTGCGAAGGAAATCCGAGCTTATCTGCTGGACCCCGACTCGATCTTCAATATCACCGGCCTGCGCGACGAGATCATTGGCGGGTTTGAGATTGGCGGCGCCCAGGTGGTGAGAGTGTACGTCACAGGTAACTGTCACCAAACGACTGTACAAACCCCACCTTCTCTAAACACACACACACCTGATCATGGAGGGGAGAGGAGGACGCCCCTGGTCTCCCCTCATACTTTCCTTGTTGTCCCCTCCTCTCTTCAGTCTTCTTGAGTACAGAAGATTAAGAGGTGATCTGATCGAGGTGTTTAAGACGATTAAAAGATTTGATAGGGTCGATAGAGAGAAACTATTTCCTCTGGTGGGGGGAGTCCAAAACAAGGGGGCAAAACCTTCAAATTAGAGCCAGGCTGTTCAGGGGTGATGTCAGGAAGCACTTCTTCACACAAAGGGTGGTGGAAATCTGGAACTCTCTCCCCAATAAGCTGTTGAGGCTGGGGGTCAAATGAAAATTTCAAAACTGAGATTGATAAGATTTTTGTTAGGCAAGGGTATTATGGCTTACGGAACCAAGGCGGGCAGATGGAGTTAAGATACAGATCAGCCATGATCTAATGGAATGGCGGAACAGGCTCGAGAGGCTGAATGGCCTCCTCCTGTTCCCTCACTGTTGTTGTGGAATTCCTACTTTGGGTGAGGGGCTGGTGAGAGCCCCTGGACCTGGAGATGGAGCCAGGCAGGAGTCCGCACCCTTCAGAAGAGGAGGAGAGAAATCCTCTTAAATATTAATCAATAAAATGAACTGTTTTGTGCCTTTATCTCTCTCTCTCTGCAGAGGATTTAATTGGTTTGTGCGGTGAGGTGTTTTCCTGCCGGACTGGGTTCCAGTGCATTCACAGCGAGACGAGGAATGTGAGCTGTACCTCCCTCTGCCACACGGATTACTGCAAAAACAGCGGCATCTGTACTCACAGCCGGGGCCAGGAGCCCATGTGCCAGTAAGTGAGCTATCTTTCCACTGGTTTGTTGGTAGTGATTGTTGGCTTCAGTACGGACTGGGAAACTCGAAAGCACCTTGTGCCAGCTGCTATCCGACACACTCTCAAACAACAACAACTTGTATTTATATAGCGCCTTTAACGTAGTAAAACGTCCCAAGGCGCTGCTCAGGAGTATTTTAAGACAAAAAATTTGACACCGAGCCACATAAGGATAAATTAGGGCAGGTGACCAAGAGCTTGGTCAAAGAGGTAGGTTTTAAGGAGCGTCTTAAAGGAGGAAGGAGAGGTAGAGAGGCGGAGAGGTTTAGGCAGGGAATTCCAGAGCTTAGGGCCGAGGCAGCAGAAGGCTCGGCCACCAAAGGTTGAGTGATTATAATCAGGGATGCTCAAGAGAGCAGAATTAGAGGAGTGCAGATATCTTTGCGGGGGGGGGGCGGGGGCTGGAGGAGATTATAGAGATAGGGATGGGCGAGGCCATGGAGGGATTTGAAAACAAGGATGAGAATTTTGAAATCGAGGCGCTGCTTAACCAGGAGCCAATGTAGGTTAGCGAGCACAGGGGAGATGGGCGAACGGGACTTGGTGCGAGTTAGGACACGGGCAGCCGAGTTTTGGATGACCTCAAGTTTACGTAGGGTAGAATGTGGGAGGCTGGCCAGGAGTGCATTGGAATAGTCAAGTCTAGAGGTAACAAAGGCATGGATAAGGGTTTCAGCAGCAACAACAACAACTTGTATTTAAATAGCACCAACTAACTACCAGCTAAACAGAAATGGGCCATCTAGCCCCACTGGTGGCTCAGTGGGCGCATGCACTGCCTGGTGTGACAATGAGCCAAACACACAGAGCGGGGAAGTCTGAGATTCATCTCCATTCTCTGAGCTAATCCAGCCTGGGATGGTGGTCAGGATGCTGGGTCCCTGAGGTGGAGAGAGGAAAAATCAGTAAGGGTTTCTTCTCCTGATGCCGTTCACAGCACACAATTCACCAGTACATGTGTGGACACTGGGTAAGGGCGGGGTGAGGCTCTGCTGTGACGCTTTCCATGGTGGAATAGCCTGTTGGTACTCACTATCTCGGCTCAAAATGTGAAGAACGGCCACTTGAATGAGGTATCAGATGGCAACAACATTGGGCCAATCCTCAGGAAGGAGCCCCAGTGGACCAAACCCCTTCCCATTCACTCCCACTGTACAGTACCACATAACAGACTTATTTGGAAAATAGAAGCAAGTGGGATTAAAGGGACGGTGGTAACTTGGGTATGTAATTGGCTAAGGGATAGGAGACAGAGAGTAGTGGTGAACGGATGATTTTCTGGCTGGAGAGAAGTATGCAGTGGGGGTCCCCCAGGGGTCGGTATTAGGACCATTGCTTTTCTTGTTGTATATAAATGACCTGGATTTAGGTAAGGGGAGTACAATTTAAATTTGTGGATGATGCAAAACTTGGCAATGTAGTAAATAGTGAGCAGGATAGTATCAGATTTCAGGAGGACGTAGACAGATTGGTGAAATGGGCAGACACATGGCAGATACAATTTAATGCAGATAATTGTGAAATGATGCACTATGGGAGAAACAACACGGAGAGGCAGTAAAATCTTATTGGTACGAATTTGAGGGGATTGCAAGATCAGAGGGACCTGGGGGTGCACATTCATAAATCCTTGATGGTCTCAGGGCAAGTTGAGAAGGCGGCTAAGAAAGCGTAGGGGATATTTGACTTTGTAAATGGGGTGATTGAAGAGAAAAACAAGAACATCATGCTAAACCTTTACAAATCACTGGTTAGGCCTCCGCTGGAGTATTGTGTACAATTCTGGGCACCACACTTTAGAAAGGCTATCAAGGCCTTGGAGAAGGTACAGAGGAGATTTACCAGGAATGAGGGACTTCAGTTACGTAGAGAGATTGGAGAAACTGGGATTGTTCTCCTTAGAGTAGAAAAGGTGAAGACGAGACTTGAGAGAGGTTTTCAAAATCATTGGGGTTTTGATAGAGCAGAGAGAAACAGTTTCCTCTGGCAATTACCGCCCCATCAGTCTACTCTCAATCATCAGCAAAGTGATGGAAGGTGTCATCGACAGTGCTATCAAGCGGCACTGACTCACCAATAACCTGCTCACTGATGCCCAGTTTGGGTTCCGTCAGGACCACTCGGCTCCCGACCTCATTACAGCCTCGGTCCAAACATGGACAAAAGAGCTGAATTCCGGCAGCACCTCCCAAACCCGCGACCTCTTCCACCTAGAAGGACAAGGGCAGCAGGCGCATGGGAACACCACCACCTGCAAGTTCCCCTCCAAGTCACACACCATCCTGACTTAGAAGTATATCGTCGATCCTTCATCGTCGCTGGGTCAAAATCCTGGAACTCCCTCCCTAACAGCACTGTGGAGTACCATCACCACACGGACTGCAGCGGTTCAAGAAGGCGGCTCACCACCACCTTCTCCAGGGCAACTAGGGATGGGCAATAAATGCTGGCCTCGCCAGCGACGCCCACATCCCATGAACGAATAAAATAAAAAAAAAAGAGGCCATAGATTTAAAATAATCACAAAAGAACTGGAGGGCAAATTCGGAGAATTTTTTTCACACACAGGGTTGTGATGATCTGGAATGTACTGTCTGAAACGGTGCTTGAAACAGATTCCAGAGGAACTTTCAATAGGCAATTGGACATGTATTTGAAGAGAACTAATTTGCTGGGTTATGGGGAAAAAGCCGGCGTGTGGGATTAATTGGAGAGCTCTTTCAAAGAGCCGACACAGATACGATGGGCCGAATGGCCTCCTTCTGTGCTGTAAGATTCTGTGATTCTATGTATCCATGACGCCGGTCAATCAGGATCACGTTTTATTGCAGGTGCCCTGTGGGCAGTGATTACTGGTTCATGGGCTCCCGGTGTGACCACAGAATGACCCGGCAGAGCCTGATTGGAATTGCGTTTGGTGTCGTGCTCAGTCTCGTCGTTGTCATGGCGGCCGTCGCGATCGCTGTCCTGAGAAGGTTCAAGATCTTGTTGATTGAGGCCAAAATCGACCAGACGAAAAGCAGGTAAGAGAACGGCCATCACTGCTGGTCCCACATCTTGCCCCAACCTGAGAGAGAGAAGGTGGGAATGGGGTGAGCGGTGCAGAGAGATCTGTGACCGACCTCTGGGTTCAAACCCCCACATTTCCCTAACAACTGGCATGGACCTGTTGGGCCGAATGGCCTGTTTCTGTGCTGTAAATACTATTGTAATTGTGACTGCCGATATCTGCAAATTCATGGGAGCGGGGATTTAAATTCTATCCCTGGACCCTGCCCAAGGCCCTGTGGTACCACCCAAGTGCCCCCCCCAACCCCCCGAGGGTGAAAAGCTTGGCCGCTCCTGCTATTAGGCGCAGTACTCGCAGCGTGCAGTATAACTCCCTGAAGATCTTGCTGCCTCCCCGTATTTGAAACGCTGCCAGCTAAATGAAATATCACACCTCGGAGATCGAAGGTGACGGATTTAATTAACATGGAAATTACACCACCAAGTGTGTTAAAATGGAGAAGTGGCTACACATGCAAATGAACGAATGGGAAGGGCGGCGACGATCGCAGGAAACATGCGGTGAGGGCTCATTAATCACCGGGGTCGAACCTGCTTCTGGCTGGGGCACTGACGGGCTGATTTATGAGGCGTGAGCACTGGTTCATCTGCCACACCTCGGAAGGTTAATTAGTGCCAGCAAGTTGTGAAAATTGCCTGATTAATAAGCACGGCTGGCCGGGTCTCTCTGCCTCTTCGGTTGTGTCCTTGTCGCTTTGTGCTGTTCAGACAGATTTAAAGAACTAGATTTAATGGACAGATTTATTCTTTCAGTCAAATTACCGCACATCCACAAAACTGGGGCAGCATAAAGGACACGGGCGAGACTCCCTGCCTTCCCTCTGTTCCTATCCCTCTCTCTGTCTACCTCCCTGTGTTTCTCATTCCATGTCTGTCTGTCTCTCTTCCCCCAGCTCGAGGTCCCTCCCTCTCCATCGACCTCTTTCTCTCTCAGGAGCACAAGGCAGAAGAGTGACTGGGGGAGCTGTGGGGAGGGAAGGAGGGAATGAGAGAGAGAGAGAGAGAGAGAGGGGAGATGGAATATGATCCGGAGAGCACAGCTCTCCATGTGGCACTGAGACACACAGTGCTGGGAGATCCCAAGTTCCATCCTGTGTGCCTGTGCTGTCAGCAGTCGGGGAATGAGAACTGGCCTCAGTGCCCTGGGCTGGGCTGGACTGGATGGGGGGAGGGGGATGAAGCGGAAAGGCCGCAGCCCAGTCGGTGAGTGCAGTAAAGAGTTAATAAAACGGAACACAGGCTCGGGCAGGGGCCAATGAGCAGACTTTCCCGGCCTGTGTCTGCTCCACACGAGCTGTGTTTCCTCAGCTGCCAATCTCAAACTTTCAGTCCTGGCAACCGGGGGTGCATCACTGGAATCCCGCGGCCGTCTTAGGAACAGGTTCAGTCTGTTCGCTGTGGGCAGCCTCGCCCCCCTCCTCACTCCCCTCCCCCTCTCCCCTCCCCTCCCCCCCTCCCCTCCCTTCCCTCCCCCCCCTCTCCCCTCCTCTCCCCTCCCCTCCCCTCCCCCCCTCCTCTCCTCCCCCCTCCTCCCCTCCCCCCCTCCCCCCCCTCCTCTCCCCCCTCTCCCTCTCCTCCCCCCTCCTCCCCTCCCCCTCCCCCCCCCCTCCCCCCTCCCCCCCTCCTCTCCCCTCCCCCCTCCTCTCCTCTCCCCTCCCCCCCCCTCTCCCCTCCCCCTCCCCCTCCTCTCCCCTCTCCCCTCCCCCTCTCCTCTTCCCTCCCCCCCCCTCCCCTCCCCCCCTCCCCTCCTCTCCCCCCTCTCCCTCTCCCCCCCCCCCCCCCCCCCTCCTCCTCTCCCCTCCTCCCCCCCTCCTCTCCCCTCCCCCCTCTCCCCTCCCCCCTCCTCTCCTCTCCCCTCCCCCCCCTCCTCTCCCCCTCCCCCCCCTCCTCTCCTCTCCCCCTCCCTCCTCTCCCCTCCCTCCTCTCCCCTCCCTCCTCTCCTCTCCCTCCTCTCCCCTCCCTCCTCTCCCCTCCCTCCTCTCCTCTCCCCCTCCCCCTCCCTCCTCTCCCCTCCCTCCCCTCCCCCCCCTCCTCTCCCCTCCCCCCCCTCCCCTCCCCTCCCTCCCCTCCCCTCCCTCCTCTCCCCCCCTCCTCTCCCCCCCTCCCCTCCCTCCTCTCCCCCCCCTCCCCTCCCTCCTCTCCCCCCCCTCCCCTCCCTCCTCTCCCCCCCTCCTCTCCCCCCCTCCCCTCCCTCCTCTCCCTCCTCTCCCCCCCCCTCCCCTCCCTCCTCTCCCCCTCCCCCTCCCTCCTCTCCCCCTCCCTCCTCTCCCCTCCCTCCTCTCCTCTCCCCTCCTCCCCCCTCCTCTCCCCTCCCCCCCTCCCCTCCCCCTCCTCTCCCCTCCCCCCCCCTCCTCTCCGAGCATTTCCATGAACCTATGGGTTTTCAGTCGGGGGGGAGGGGAGGGAGGGAGTTTTATGGAACAGTTAACAGTGGAACATTTTCCAAATCTCTTTTCCTGTCAGTAAGTCCTCCTGGGATTTGTTTACTCCACTCATCTGAGTTTAATGTCAGGCCCCCACCATCAAATCTCAGCTCCCTGTCGATGCACCGTTTTAACTTGATATTTAAACAATAAAGACTCGGAATTCCCAAACGGTTCCACCCGCTCGGTGCTGGACAAGGACAGAATCCTGGAAACTCCAAATGGGGAACTTTGCTCCTGTCATGGAGCAAAAACCAAAGTGCAGATGCTGGACATCTGAAACCGAAACTCAGGGAAAGACTCGGCACCTGTGCGAGATCAGGAGTTCTGATGAAAGGTCATCGACCTGAAACGTCAACTCTCTTTCTCTCTCCACGGATGCTGCCTGGCCTGCTGAGTTTTTCCAGCGTTTTCTGTTGTTATTCAGGAGTTAACTGTTCGGTGTGGAGCCATCGTCATCACTGGACTCACAGACTGGAACAACACAAACATGTCGGGTTGTCGGATGCTGACTGACCCGCTGATTCTCTCCCCCCTCGGCCACTGTAGAAAAGGTTCCCCAAGACCCCGGTCACCACCAAGTGGCCAATGGATGTTGGTTGGGTACAGGGCAATTACCCCAGACAGGGCAGTTACCCACCTAGACAGGGCAATTACCCACCTAGACAGGGCAATTACCCCAGACAGGGCAGTTACCCACCTAGACAGGGCAATTACCCCAGACAGGGCAGTTACCCACCTAGACAGGGCAATTACCCCAGACAGGGCAGTTACCCACCTAGACAGGGCAATTACCCCAGACAGGGCAGTTACCCCAGACAGTGCAGTTACCCACCTAGACAGGGCAATTACCCCAGACAGTGCAGTTACCCACCTAGACAGGGCAATTACCTACAATTATATTAAAGGGATGGTGGCAGTGTTTGATTGGAACCAGCCGTATTCTCCGTTGAGTTTGTGCCACAGATGGACGCGACCTGCTCCTAATTCTCAAATACAGTGTCGGGTTTAAGGACAGTCTTATCACGCTGCCCGATTAGACCGTCACCGCGCCGTGCACTCAAACCTGAAATAAGATTAGTCAGGTGCTGTGTTGGACCACAGTGTCCCTTTAACAGTCTAAGCACTCTGGTGCTGGAAGTGGCTGTTTCCCCGACGACGAGCTACTCAGCAGCTGAAACTCTCCGAGTCCTTGAAGCCCGTCTTGAACTTTCCTTTTCATTGTTTAAGTTTCAGTGACAAGCCCCAGGGAGTCGGAGAGAAACAAAGAAATGAACAGCAACACCAGATCTGTCCAACAGATCCTCGGCTAAACACTCGGAAACCTTTCAGGGATACAGAGCCCAGTGGGAGTGTGTGTGTGTGTGTGTCTGACCCACTGTCCCAGCGTGTGAAAGGACAGTGTCTGACTTCCCTGTACCAGCCCATCCCCTCTCAGTGAGAGTTTTTTTTTTCTTCCCTCCTCCGACTCAAGGCAAGTATATTTAAAGAGGTGGTGCAACAAAGGTTCACTAGATTGATTCCTGGAATGAGAGGGAGATTGTGTAGATTGGGCCTGTACTCTCTGGAGTTTAGAAGAATGAGAGGTGATCTCATTGAAACATATAAGATTCTGAGGGGGATTGACAGGGTAGATGCTGAGAGGTTGTTTCCCCTGGCTGGAGTGTCCAGAACCAGGGGGCACAGTCTCAGGATAAGGGGTCGGCCATTTCAGACTGAGATGAGGAGGAATTTCTTCACTCAGAGGGTTGTGAATCTTTGGAATTCTCTGCCCCAGAGGGCTGTGAATGCTGAGTCGTTGAGTATATTCAAGGCTGAGATCGATAGATTTTTTTGACTCTAGGGGAATCAAGGGATATGGAGATCGGGCGGGAAAGTGGAGTTGAGGTCGATGATCAGCCATGATCTTATTGAATGGCGGAGCAGGCTCGAGGGGCCGTCTGGCCTAATCCTGTTCTTATAACCAGCCAGCAGGAGGCGACAGGCCCACGCAGACTCTGATAATTTTGGGTGTGGAACTATCCGACCATCACCCAGTGCCATCCCACAATGGCAGAGCCGGGACAGAGACCTGGCTTGTAGACAGAAATACGGGTAGAAACTCTACCCCGTGCCCCGCCGTCCCAGACAAAGCCTGGACTGAGTGCCCAGGGACCCGACTCAACCACTCCCAGGAAGGGATGTTGTGATCTTTGTACTTTTCCCTCTCCAGTTACAGACGCTTCAGTCGGTTTGACGATTTCTCCACTCAATATCAGTCCCAGTCCTGGCTCAACTACTCCATCAGCTCGCTGGACAATCCTGGCTTCAGTAACTCGGACGAACTGATCCACCTGCAGATGTTGGACAGCAGTTACTACTCCTGTCACGAGGGGTCAGTGACCGGTACCTACAGCAGCCGGAGAACAGCCCCCCACGGTCGATCAGTCTTCAGGCACAGGTAAAGAAAAGAAAATATAAATGATGCAAGTAAAAACAGAAAATGATGAAATTGCGTAAAAGTCAGGGACGAGACAAAGACTCGAAGCCCCGACTCTCCGGTCAAAGAAAGAACGAACAATAGCATTGCATTTCTATAGCGCCTTTCATGACATCCCAAGGCCCTTTAAAGCCAATGAAATACTTTTGAAGTGTAGCCACTGTTGTAATGTAGGAAATACAGCAGCCAATTTGCGCACAGCAAGATCCCCCAAACAGCAATGTGATAATGACCAGATAATGTGCTTTTTTTAGTGATGTTGATTGAGGGATAAATATTGGCCAGGATATGGGGGATAACTCGCCTGCTCTTATTCGAAATAGTGCCATAGGATCTTTTACATCCACCTGAGAGAGCTCGGTTTAACGTCTCATGCCAAAGACAGCACCTCCGACAGTGCAGCGCTCCCTCAGTACTGCCCCTCCGACAGTGCGCGCTCCCTCAGTACTGCCCCTCCGACAGTGCAACGCTCCCTCAGTACTGCCCCTCCGACAGTGCGGCGCTCCCTCAGTACTACCCCTCCGACAGTGCAACGCTCCCTCAGTACTGCCCCTCCGACAGCGCACCGCTCCCTCAGTACTGCCCCTCCGACAGTGCGGCACTCCCTCAGTACTGCCCCTCCGACAGTGCGGCGCTCCCTCAGTACGGCACTCCCTCAGTACTGCACTGGGAGTGTCAGCCTAGATTTTTGTGCTCAAGTCTCTGGAGTGGACTTGAACCCACAACCTCCTGACACAGAGGCAACGGTGCTACCCACTGAGCCACGGCTGCCTGAAAGCCCGTCTCTGGTGTTCAGTATCCGACAGCACTTCTAATTTCTCCCCCCTCCAACACTTCTCCCTCCCCCCACAAACGACCTGGTAGATTCCAAATGTTTCTCTGAAATCGGGCTCTTAAACTGCCTGAGTTTTGCTACCAAAAAAGCGTTTGCTTGACGCCAATGGTGAGTGTTGCGACGGTTCCTCTGGACAGCCAATGGTGAGTGTTGCGACGGTTCCTCTGGACAGCAAGAGGTTAAGTTTTGCTGCTGTTTGTTGAAGTTCTCCGTTGGTGGGTGGATGTTGGGAACTTTGCCACGATTCTGAAATAACATCCACAGCGAGACTCGGGCGGTGACGGGGGCGAGGGACAACAGACCAGCCCCACCCCCTCGTCACCCTGTATTATCAAAGGGGCCTCTGTTGCTTTTTCCTTTAACCTTAATCCTGTTAATTAAGGAGGTGCTGCTCCGAGCCCAGCCCCCAGAGAGCTCAGTGTGCGAGTGCAGTGCCCACCGATACTGCTGAATAACTAGTGGCGTCAACTCCACCCACTTAATCTCATTAAAACCAACACAAGTGACAGTGGAAACAGGGGCCTGTGATTTATACAACTGACGGTGTCTACTGCGATCTACACAACCCTCTGCCCAGCCTCACAGCAAGGAGGGAGAATGGCTCAGTGGGTGAGGGACCCACCCCGTGTGGTACTGAGCCGAGGCCAGACTCCTCCGAGCCTCAACACCCGTGTCGAGTCTGCTGATCTCAGGCAGGGGGTGGGAAGTGGGAGAGGAGGGGAAGAAGGGTTAGGGGAACAAGGCATCAGAACAGAATCATAGAATGGTTACAGCACAGGAGGCCATTCGGCCCGTCGAGTCCGTGCCAGCTCTCTGCAAGAGCACTTCAGCCAGTCCCACTCCCCCGCCCTTTCCCCGTAGTCCTGCAAATTGTTTCCTTCAGGTACTTATCCAACTCCCTTTTGAAAGCCACAATTGAATCTGCCTCCACCACCTTAAATCTGTGTCCTCTGGTTCACGACCCTTCCACCAATGGGAACAGTTTCTCTCTATCTACTCTGTCTCGACCCCTCATGATTTTGAACACCTCTATCAAATCTCCTCTCAACCGCCTCTGCTCCAAGGAGAACAACCCCAGCTTCTCCACATAACTGAAGTCCCCTCAGAGAGGGGAAAGGGGGAGGAATAATGTGGAAGGGGAGGGAGGGGAGGGGAGACAGAAAAATGTCGAGGGGAATGGGAATGCAGAAGGGGAACGGTGAGAGGATGGAGAAACGGGGAGAGGGGAAGGGTGGGGGACGGGGCGAGGGGGTGGAGGGGGAAGGGGGAGGAACAAGGGGAAGGTGGAGAGGAGAGAGAATAAACCTCCCAGGATTTCCACGCCTGATCTCAACCCCACTGGAAAGTGAGTGTGCAGATGTGAGCGGAGGACAGGTGCTGATGGTCGATCAGAACCTCTGGCGACGCACCGTCAGCTGCTAACTTAACTTGGGGACGGGTCGGTAGCGCGGTGACTCTGCGCTCACAAAGCACTCGGAGGGCCGAGTGTGCCCAGAGGAGGAGATTTTCTCACTGTTAACTTTTTTCCGCTTCAGTTTACAAAACAACCTGGACATCAGCATCAACAGCATCAACGAGCACGCTGGGGACTCGGGGAAAGCCAGTGACCTGTCGGTTTGCAGCTGGCCCGTTGAACCCCCCCAGTGGTCACCCTTCCCGATACTGTACCAGCTGAGCAGGGACAGGCCCGTGAGTATCTCACTTCGGTCCGTTTTGGTTTCCGGTTGTATTTTCTTGGGATTATTGCTCAGATATCAGCCTGCTCCCAGACCACCAGCAGGAGGCACCAGCGAGCACCCAGCCACAATGACCTTGGGATCTGCTCCTCCCCTCCCCCCCGCAGGAAGACACCGTGACTCCCACTCAGATCAGGAAGCGAGCGGAGCAGGGCCGCGACTGCCCTTCCTCCTGTGTCAGCACTCTGACGCTCGAATGCAAACACCACGCACAAATCCAAAGCAGAGATCCCTCAGTTGACCCCGTCCCCTCACTGTGGTGAAGTTATTGTTTGTTCAGCCCACAAGGAGTAGTGAGATGTGCCTCACAGATAATTGCAAACCAAAGGCTCGGGCAAAGTGCCTAATCTCACTCTGCAACTTACTTTTTTTTAAAAAAACGCATTCACTCCCAGGAAAGTCAATCCGTCATTCTTTCTGCTAAGTATGCATTCAGTGGCAGGTCTAACGGACAGCCTGAAGGAGCTGATAACATAGCAAAATATTTGCTTAATATGTTAACATGTCATTTCAATCTGATTTTAGGCTGAACTTGCCCAGTTTATTAAAATGACTAACTCATAGATACTCTTGTGATGTTAATGATCCTTCAGGATGGAGTAATCACCTCTAAACATTCATGACACTGGAACGTGTGTGCGGGCACACGTGTTGTATTCACAGAGTCTGAGCCACGATGCCTTGCCCGTGGTGATTTAATTAGGGGGACACTCGCTGTCTGGTGGCGCATCATAGGGCAGCCAGCACCTGTGGAACCGGACCCAGCCCGAGGGGGGGAGAATAAAATAACTGGAGCTGAAGAAAAATGAGAGAAAGCTTGCAGTAGATTGAAAGAGGTGCATACATTATGGGATAGCCACCAACAGGTAAAGAAATCCCTCCTCAATTCTCTTTGTTCTAAGAGTGTTGAGAATGTGGAACTTTCTGCTACATGGAGTGATTGAAGTATTAATGCATTTAAGGAGAGGCTTGATATATACATGAGGGAGAAGGGGCAGAGGGATATGAGCAAGGTTCCCTTTAAGTTGTGGAAGTCCCAGGCAGCCGCTCACCAGCTTTTGAATGGGAAAAACAGCGCATGCGCGGAAATTTGAATGGTCCTTGCACCCAAAAAAAAAATTAAAGGGAACATTGGGTAAGAGTCCAGGCTGTGAAGAGGTAATTATACTCCACCAGCCTCCTTCCACTCTAAACACCAGCATAGACCAGTTGGACCGAATGGCCGGTTTCTGTGCTGTAGATTTTATGTAAAAAACACATCACTTCTCTCTTGCAGTTTAAAGCCAGGAGGCCTCGCTCCTACTGTGAAGGGATGGAACTGGTGAGCATGGAGAGAAACTGGACGGCTTAAATAGCAAAGAAAACATGCAGAAAAATCATCATCCTTTTCCTGAAGGTCAGGCATGTTTTCCTCTGCTCGGAGTTGGGAGCAGCACGCCCACCCACCACAGTATCTTTTTCCATGTTATTGTACTGGCCGCACTGTGCAAAAAACAATCAGCCGGCCACTTGGCTTTGGAGTTTAACGTCGCTCCTGAGAGTGCGGGCTTCCTGTGGAACCAGGCGACGGCAGCAGATTAAAACAACTCCCCATCTGCTGACTGCACTCTGACCTCGGGCCGGCACTGAATCCCGGGACACGGGCACAGGCTCCAGCGAGAAGGCGGGGGAGGGGGCACCTTTCTCAAACTTCAAAAAAATAGGACACGCAGAGCTTTGAAGTTTGGATTGAGACACTGCGAGAGGAGAGAGTGACAACCATCGTCTGGAGATAAAGCCACAGCACCAAATAAACGACAGAAGGGAAGGGATATAAATGCTGAGCAGCCAAAAACGTCATGATTTATTAATATTTGAAGTAACTTCATAATTCAACACAACCAAATTATACATTTTACAATCACATTCTATTTGTAAACAGTTAAAAAGCCACTGACTTGTTTGCATCTTCCGACAGACAGTTATAACGAAGGCAATGAAATGGTGGCATTGTCTGCAGTGTTAAAATCGTGTCCTGGTTTGTCTCCGCTCTGTACAAGCATGAATGAATACATTTTTGTGGCAAAACAAAAAAAAACACAAAAGAAAAAGTGTAAAATAACTCGTTTTCTGTAGAACTCTTTTACACGCAAACTCTTACATTAAAACGGCCTCTCACGGATGAACAATATGATTCTGTAAACCACCAGAGCTGGTTACAGTATGCATAGTTACAGATCTCAGCCAGTTTTTTTTTTTAAGTACAACAGTCAATTGGACACAGTCACAATAGCAAAATACATTTAGCCACTCGATAATGGGAATATAAAGGAGGGAAAAAAATAAAGTATATATACTACAACATGTCAGCAAAATCCACCTTCACTCACTATAAAAAAGACAGCAATTTCAAAGCAATAACTGGAAACTCCGGCTTTAAGCAGTTAAATTGGCAAAAAAAAAGTAACTTTTACAGAGCAGTTTAATTCAGTGCTAAAAGTTGGTGTGGGGGGGGGGGGGGGGTTTCCTACACAAAACTACCAGGAGTTTCTAACTTGTGAAGGGGGGAAGGAGGGAGGGAGGGGGGGGGGGAACTATTTCCTGAGAACCATGCTCTCTCTCGTTTCAGGATATAGAGGAATAGAAAAAAAAAGAACATGGTCAAAAACACTGTTCAATATTCCCAGAGATAGAACATCTTCATCCGCAAATATTTTTGTAAATTTTTTTTTAAATTTTTTTTTATATAGTTTTTTTTTTCATTTTTATTAATGATGGAAGAGTAAACATTATCCCCTCGAAAGTCTGTAAACAAGAGGGCATGACAGGGCACCTCCAAAAAAAATGAAAGCTCTATTGAAAGTGCTGTACCCTCCTGGCTTGCAGGGTGGGGTTGCAAGTCACAGCTGCTGCCCACAGTGTCACACTGTGGAGATTAAATTCTTTAGGTTTTATCTTCTTATTAAAACTTTTTTTTAAAAAGAAACAGGTTGGTGCAATACTTTTTTTTTTGAAACGGCGAGGTCAGTGCGATAACTTGACCCGGCTCTACAATACCACGTTAAGGTAAGTACATGTCAAGGCATATTAAAGAGCACACTTTTTTTGTCCATTTTTTTTTCCTTGCTAAGAGAACATCCTTGAGTAAACATTTACACTTGAACTACCCTCTTCCCCCCCCCCCCTCCCCCCCCGCCCTATTGCCAATCGGACAGGGAGACAGTACTCAGTGCAGATTAACAGCTCACACTCCCAACATCAGCAAACTCAAAAAAGAAGTTTTGGAATTTAAGGAACAAACATGATGAGTGCACACAAACTAGCTCATTTGAAGCAGTTTTTTCTCTTTTAAATGGATAGCACTATCTGGAAGTATAAATATATACTTTTTCACATTTTTTTTTTTATTATTGGCCTGCATGATTCAAGTATTAAAACTGATATGTTCTGGGCTAAAAGAAAGTGGAAATAAAGGTGCAGAACGGAACATTTCCACAGGTGACCCCTTTTCTCCGTCTCTCTCTCACGCTGTAGGTGAAAAGTCTGATTAGTGCTGCTTTTCATGTCGAGGTCACAGTTTGAGTCATGACTAAAGTTCAGATGGACTCTCCACCTCCGAGGTGGTCAACAGGGAGGAAAGCGTTGATGGGGGAGGGGCTGCCGATACCCCGCGTGTCATTGCTGCTCGGGGTTCCCCACAGGCTAGTGGAATAATTGGGGGTGCCCCAGAGTGAAGTGCCATGGAGGTCTCCACTACCAGTTCCCGACAGCCCAGCACCATTCCAGTGATTGAGATCATTGCGGTTTGAGAATGGGTGGGAACTGTCAATGGATGCGATACGGTTCTGGCTGGATCCCAGAGATTGCCAGCCCAGAGAGGGCGTCAGCGACTGGCCTTGTGCAAAGAAGCGATTAATCTCGTCTTCACTGGCAAACTCAGCAAGAATGGTAGTGTTCCCTAAAACACACCTGTAAGCCAAAGAGATAGGAGTCAATCGCAGTTAACAACCTGCATTCATATGGCACCTTGAATGTAGAAAAAAAACAACACATGGTGCTTTACAGAGGGGGCCAGAAAAATAAATTAAAAGGAACATTCAGCAGAGATGATGAGTGACTAACAGCTGGTTGAAAAGGTGGGTTTCGAGAAGGTTTTTATAGCAGGAGAGAGAGAAGGGGAGAGGCGGAAGGGAGGAGAGAGAGGGGAGAGGCGGAAGGGAGGAGTGGTGTTTACGACGGGGACCAAAGATAATGAGTTTTATCTTCCTGATGTCGAGTTGAAGGAAGTTTTATTCATCCATGACGAGCAGTGAGAGAGCAGAGAGGTGGTCAAAGAGCAGAGCATCAGTACATCTATGGAGGCTGATCCTGTGGATGATGCCAATGATGAGGAAACAGAGGACGCCCAAGAATATATCCTTGGGGGACTCCAGAGGTGCATGTATAGGGGTGGGAAGAGAAGCCTTTGCTGGAGATTCACTGGCTATGTCCAGAAAGATAGGATTGGAACCATGTCTGGTCATCTCACCGAGCTGGTCACTGGAAGAGAGGAGAGAGAGGAGGAGATCACGGTTAACCATGTCATGATGCGGAGGGATAGTGCACGACAGTCGCAGGGGATTCGTGGGGTTCACCAGGGCTGCCTCAACGCTATGTAAAGGGTGGAAGCCAGACTGAAAAGGATTCAAACAGGGATTTTCAGAGGCAGGCACAGACCTGGGAAGCAACACGTTCAAGGCCCTGAGAAGGGGCAGGGAGGTTAGAGGTGGTGCAGTAGTTGAAGACAACAAACGGGACCAGGGTTGGAATTTAGAGGGGTGGGGCTGCTGGCTTTGAAAGGGACAGGGACAGTGACAGTGACAGCGAAGAGACACCCATTAACAATGTCAGTCAGAGTAGTTGAGTGGTTAGGAATTGGGTGGTCAGGAGAAGACGGATTTTATAGACAAGATGAGTTTGGAGAGAGTGGAGGCCGTATTGAGGGAAATGACAGGAGTGAGGGGCTGTGAACTATTTGGTTGAACGAGGCCATCAAAGGTGAGCAGTTCAGTGGGTCAATGGCAACAGAGGTGCTGTGATGGGTCAAGGACCAGAGGAGAGGGGTTGGTAGTTGGGGAGTGAGGTTGGGGGTAAATAGGGGATGTTGGTGGTAAGGGAGATGAGTAAGCGGCCAGAGATGAGTAAGCGGCCAGAGATGGCCTCGGCTGTTGTAACATGCACGATCCCTGCAACATCAAATGTGCTTCAACCCAGCATCTTCCACAGCAGACTAAAGGCTGGTTAAACCTCAGCAGTCCCACAGAACTCCTGCCTCTAATGGATCCTTCCTGTTTAACTGATGTATGCTGAACAAAACAGAAATTGGTGAAGGTTGCACAGGTTTATTTAAGTCTGCCAGCTGAAAAGAAAGAGGGTAATCTAGAATTGTACTCCATAGAATGTACAGCACAGAAACAGACCATTCGGCCCAACTGCTCCATGCTGGTGTTTCTGTTCATCGCGAGCCCCCTCCCGAGCCCCCTCCCATCCCATCAGCATATCCTTCGATTCTCTTCTCTCTCATGCACTTATCGAAGTACATGCACTGTACTGCTGGATGTTTTTTCACCAATCAAGTGAGCACGGTTAAAAATAATTCTCTGACCCATATTGCAAATTCTCGTGACAGGAAAGAGCTAAACATTAGGCGGCACAGCTTAGAAACATAGACTTATGGAGTTGGGGATGGGGCAAGGGGCTTTGTGCCAAGTTGCGAGCCCCCATATTGTAAAAGTAAAAACTCGCAAGACTTACTCCCAACTTCATTATCACAAACCCATGGCTTGGTTAGATCAGGCTCAAACTTCTTGTTCCACGAGACAATCCCCACCCACTTCTTCTGCCCCTTTCCCCCTCCTGCAAAAGTAACAAAATTCCACCTGGAGCCTGCTAATCCAGCTCAGGTCCGACTTACATGTGCAGAGATTTCTGTGCCTTGGCTGCCTCTTCTTTCGAGCTGTAACAGACCAAAGCGTTTCCGTGGGGTAGGTTAAGGTGGAATGTTATTAGTGGGCCGTGCTGCATGCACAGTGTACGCAAGGTGGAGCCGTCAATCTGAAGGTTAAAGACACAGCAAGAGTCCAGTCAGCGAGATTAATAAAGGCCTGTAGACAGACAACAACTTGCATTTATATAGCGCCTTTAACGTAGTAAAACGTCCCAAGGCGCTTCACAGGAGCAATTAACAAAATTTTAACACCGAGCCACAAAAGGAAATATTAGGATGGTTGACCAAAAGCTCGGTGAAAAGGTAGGTTTTAAGGAGAGTCTTGAAGGAGGGGAGAGAGGTAGAGAGGCAGAGAGGTATAGGGAGGGAATTCCAGCACTTGGGGCCTAGGCAGCTGAAGGCACGGCCGCCGATGGTGAGGCAAAGGAAGTGGGGATTGCGCAAGAGGCCAGAATTGGAGACGTGAAGTTAGGGTAAGATTCCATATCCCAGAATACACCCTACCTGGGCTGATGTGTGAGACAGAGAAACAGTGTGGATTAGCTCCCAGTGTATTAAACACCAGCAGTTGTTGGCCAATTACACGGTGAACCTGGATCATTGAGAGGGCAGAAATTTAAAACTGCGTTGTGTCTGCATCCCATTCAGATTACACTGCTGGGGCTCGCAGTCAATCCCGTGATCTACACGATGTGATACTGAGCCACACAGCTTCCGTTCAATCTCTGCTAAGTTAGCTGTGGCAGCATAGGCTGGAGAGGGGAAGCAATCTAATCAGCCAGTGTTCCGGCTATCCAGTGACCTGGAAAGTGTCTCGGTGAGAAGGCAAGACTGGACTGCTGACTTTTCACGTCTACAATCACACACGGTGAATGCCATTGGGAGAAGGTAGGAGTCTGTGTGTGGAACTGCTCCCCGGCATAAAGCCATGTCTTTGCAGGGTGGGGGCCGGGTGGAAAGTGAGTGAAGGTTGCACAGGTTCATTTGCCAGTAAATTAAAGTGAGCAAGTTTCCAATACAGTTTAAAGGCTGCAATGCGTAAACAACCTGGGCCCTTCCCCAGTCACAGTGAGTCGACCCAGCTGTCACATGCCCTTTCTTAATGGTGACAAAGTCAGGGATCCTGAGCAGACGCTCGCTGCTCAGCTTCAGTCAACACTCAATTAATTATGGATGGAAGGGACACAGGTGGGGTACATACGAACAATGACGGACAGGAAAAGACCATCTGGTCCATCGAGCCTGTCCCACACAACGGTGATACCTTGTGCATCGCAACATACACTCTTCCCCCGACCTGAAACCATGTGATCTCCTGGGAGAGGCAAAAAACCAGATGAAAAACCCAGGCCAATTTGGGGGGGGGGAAAAACCTGGGAAATTCCTCTCCGACCCATCTAGGCGATCGAAACTAGTCCAGGAGATCACACTGGCCCTGAATTCCCTGCAGTACCTACCTTCTGTAAGAGGTGATCTCCACCCCAGCCAGAAACAGGTCCAGCTCTCGCTTGAAGGAATTCAGCGAGTCCACGTCCACCGCATGAGACGGCAGCCTGTTCCAGAGGTCCACTATTCTCTGGGAAAAGAACCACCTCCTGACATCTAACCTAGATCTGGCCTTATACAACTTAAATTTGTGACCCCTGGTCCTGCCTAACCTATTTAATTGAAATAAACTGTCAGCTGGAACACAATCTATTCCCTTCATTATCTTATAAACCTCAATCAGATCCCCCCCAAGTCTACGCTTCTCTAAGGTGTGGAGTCCCAACTCTTTTAGTCTATCATGATAACTAAGATGTTGAGACTGGGAATTAGTCTGGTGGCTCATCCTCTGCACCCTCTCCAAAGCCTCAATATCACCCACTATGTGAGGAGACCAAAACTGGACACAGTATTCCAAGTGTGGCCTGACCAAGGTCTTGTACAAGGACAAAACAGTGCGTCTCCTCTTGTACCCAATTGTCCCATGGATACACCCCAACACCCTATTCACTCTAGCTATCGCTACACGGCATTGCTCATGTACCTTTAAGGATGTATGCACCAGAATGCTCAAATCTCTTTCCAGCTCCACCTTCTTTAATGCCTTTCCCTGAAGGGTGTATGAATGTTGAGCATTTGCCCTGCCCACATGCATAAACACTGCACTTATCTAAGTTATACATCATTTTCCAGTCTTGAGCCCAATCTCCCAACACATGAAGATCTGCCTGAAGCAGACGAGCATCATCTACAGTCCTGATACTCGCACAGATCTTGGTATCTGCAAATTTGCAGATTGCGCCCCAACACCTACATCCAGATCATTAATAAAAATAGTAAAGAGCAACGGTGACCGGTCTCCAAATCCATCTATAACTACTTTTTGCCTACGTCCTGCCAGCCAGTTCTGAATCCAGCTCAATATATTACCACTAATACCAGAGGCTTCGATCTTAGAGGGTGTGCTGCTGTGCGCAAGGATAATTGAATCACGGCTTGAATACAATGCATTTGCTTACCTGAGGCGTGAGGTTCTTGAGAACAAGCCAATTGGTTATTCTCCCTGAGCTGATGTCGCCCCAGCTTGGGCCTGCAGTAAATCAAACAAAAGGATGTAACTAACAATGGTACATCGCCCTCATACCGCGCCCCCAATCGCCTGCCCTCACTCCCCCCACCATCACCCGCCTGCAACCCCCTACCATCGCCCACCTAGCAGCCCCACCACCCCTTCCATCGACCGCCTCTTCAATGTGGGGGTGAGGGGGAGTAGAGAAGTAAAAAGGTAAAAGAAACTGATGTACATTTTTTTTTAAACAAACACTTCAGAAATGTACTTTGCTGACACTATAATGAGGCGCACAGTAACAAAGCTCTCGATCGGCTGCCTTGCTTTGAACTGCTGCCAATCCTTTATCTCACTTACTGCAGTAAAAGGGAAAGGGTCAGTCTCACAGGCCGCATCCCACCCGCCTCTTACCAGAGTTGTATCTGGATTCGGAAGTCCCCCATCCTCCACCCACGCGCAGCGAGCTGTTTCCCCACGAGGACGAAGGCTTCTGATTGGTCAGCCCTGGTGGCGGGCGGGACGGAGCGGTAGTGTTTTTGGGTGGCAGGGGGACCTTCCACAGCTCGTGAGCCAGGGAAGCGTTGGTGACCGGACCAGGGGACCACGTGGATTTGGGCTCACCGATTCTGGCTGCGAATTGAAAGCACAAAGAGGTCAGAATTCAATCATCAAGTACTACACACACACACACTCGCGCTGCTGCTCGGTGGAGAGTTACTAGTCTACATATCCTTAGCTTTTAAATTCAGAATTCACTACCAACTTCCTGATACGTGCCCAAACGACTTGCAGAGTGATGGGTGGGTGTAGGTTGCAGCCTGGCTGGGATCCGTCCCCCGACTTCAATCGGGTGAGAAAGGGTGGATTGGAGGATCTGGCAACTCCCAGCAGGGGAGGAGGAAGCGCCATGCCTGGGCAGTCCCTGCCACCTCCTGGTGAATGGTTGCTGGGCAGCATTAGTGGCAGGGTGTGTACCCACGCTCGTAGACTGCAGGCCAGGCTGACAACAAGGGATAAAAACGCAGAGAAAAAGGAGGTAAATTTATCCAAATCCCCCCCGACCCAATTAAAAAATGTTAAAAACAAAGAGGTGCCTCAGTTACAGGGACATCTTCAAACCCACAGGCTGCAGGTGAAATGTAATGTAAATAGGCCTTCACAGCAGACTTTGCATATTGGGATGGCTGGAAAGGGGCTTCTGTCATTGTTAGTGGAAGGCTTTGTATGAAGATTCCTACCTGGAGTGCTTTGTGCTGTACTGCTGAGGGAACTATTGTAGCTGGAGGCACCAACAAGGGACCAGGCACTAGTTGAAGGCAGCGTGGTGTTCAAAGATGAGGACGACCCTATTGGACATACACAAGGTGACACATCAATGACTTGTTGAGAGCTGCACGCACAAATTTAAACCCAGGAGAAACATTAAAAAAAACAAGAAATGTACGAGTTAAACTGCACTTCTGGCTGTTAAATGATGAAGTAGGTTAGTGCAGCAACATATAAAAATCCAGATTTTTTAAACACAAGACACACAATATTTCCCACAGTATAGAGCACTCTCCCCCAAGAACTTCCCCTTCCTGATATCAGGGATAGATCCAGGATTCCTACTTGCTTTGTTAGAGGGTATGAAATCCCTCTATTCCCCCTTCTTGTACAAGTCTCACCAGCCACTGGGCTAAGGTGCAGCGCTGGCTGAGCTGCTTCGCTACCAATACTAACCCTTGGCACTCTCGCCTTGGAGTCAGAAGGTTGTGGGCTCAAGCTCCACTCCAAAGACATGATCACATAATCCAGGCTGACACTCCAGTACGGAGGGAGTGCTGCACTGTCGGAGGTGCCGCCTTTCGGATGAGAACATAAGAAATAGGAGCAGGAGTCGGCCATTCGGCCCCTCAAGCCTGCTCCGCCATTCAATAAGATCATGGCTGATCTTCTACCACATCTCCACTTTCCTGCTCTATCCCCATATCCCTTGATACCCTTAATATTCAAAAATCTACCGATCTCTGTCTTGAATATACTCAACGACTGAGCCTCCTCAGTCCTCTGGGGTAGAGAATTTCAAAGATTCACCACCCTCTGAGTGAAGAAATTTCTCCTCATCTCAGTCCTAAATGGCCGACCCCTTATTCTGAGACTGTGACCCCTGGTTCGAGACTCCCCAGCCAGAGGAAACATCCTCCCTGCATCTACCCTGTCAAGCCCTGTAAGAATTTTGTATGTTTCAATGAGATCACCTCTCATTCTTCTAAACTCTAGAGAATATAGGCCTAGTCTACTCAATCTCTCCTCATAGGACAATCCCCCCATCCCAGGAATCAGTCTGATGAACCTTCGTTGCACTCCCTCTATGGCAAGTATATCCTTCCTTAGGTAAGGAGACCAAAACTGTACACAGTACTCCAGGTGTGGTCTCACCAGGGCCCTATATAATTGCAGCAAGACGTCTTTACTCTTATACGTAAATCCTTTTGTAATAAAGGCCAATATGCCATTTGCTTTTCTAATTGCTTGCTGTACCTGCATGTTAACTTTCAGTGACTCGTGTACAAGGACATCCAGTTCCTTTGAACACTAACATTTCCCAATCTTGCACCATTAAAAAACAACTCTGCTTTTCTATTTCTCCAGTACTATTTCCTTACTAATACTAATTTCTTTCAGTTCCTCATTCTCACTAGACCCTTGGTTCTCCACTATTTCCGGAATGTTTTTTGCATCGTCTTCCGTGAAGTCAGACACAAAGTATTTGTTTAATTTCTCTGCCATTTCCTTATTCTCCATTATAATTTCTCCTGTCTCAGCCTGTAAGGGACCCATGTTTACTTTCGCTAATCTTTTCCTTTTTACATACCAATAGAAGCTTTTACAGTCTGTTTTTATGTCTCTCGCTAGTTCACTCTCATATTCTATATTCTGTTTCTTTATCAATTTCTTGGTCCTCCTTTGCTGAATTCTAAACCTCCCAATCCTCAGGCTTACTACTCTTTTTAGCAACATTATAGGCCTCTTCCATTAATCTAATACTATCTTTAATTTTTCTTATTAGCCACGGGTGGACCATTTTTCCCGTGGTGTTTTTATTCCTTAAGGGAATGTATATTCGTTGCGAATTATGAATTATTTCTTTAAATGTTTGCCATTGCTTTTCTACTGTCATATCTTTTAATCTAGCTTCCCAACCTACCTTAGCTATCTCGCCTCTCATACCTACGTAGTTTGCTTTGTTCAGATTTAGGACCCTAGTTTAGGACTTAACTAAATTACTCTCAAACTCAACATAAAATTCTGTCATATTATGATCACTGCTCCCCAGCGGCTCCTTTACTACAAGAGACGTTAAAGTGTGACAGCTACCTCCACAAGTGGTGGAGCATAAACATCAGTATGGACTGGCTTGTTTCTGTGCTGTATATTCTATGTAAAACCGCGACCCCACCTGCCCTCTCAGGTGGACGTAAAAGATTCCACGGCACTATTGGAAGAGGAACAGGGAGTTCTCCCAGCGTCTTGGCCAATATTTTTTCCCTCAACCAATATCATTAAAACAGATTTTCTGGTCATTATCTCACTGCTGTCTTTGCACAAATTGGCTGCCCTGTTTCCTACATCACAACAGTGACTACACTTCAAAAGTAACTTCATTGACTATAAAGCGCTTTGGGACATCCTGAGGTCATGAAAGATGCTGTATAAATGCAAGTCTTTCTTTAAGTAACACACAACTGGAGGTACAATGGGAGGCTGGGAGGGCAGTGCATGAGTGGTGGGCAATACTCAGTTTGCCGCTGACCATAACTGTGATGATGAATCATCAGGTGCCTCAGACTAGTTTCTAAGAAATTGTCTCAAGATAAGAAATTGTCAGCTTCTGGAGCACGATTCAGTTTGCAGTGAAGAGGTGTACGTTTTAAAATATACCTTCAGTTGAAAGAACAGATTTCGAGAATGACACTTACCATTGTTCCTGTCCCTGAGGAGGTCAAGATCCCGGGCAGTAGAGATCGACAGACTGGTCATCACACTGCCAGGAGTGACGTAAGGGTCAGTTTCAGGGTCAATGTTTTGATAACCTTTCCACGGCTCACCAGGGCGAAACTCTAGATGGAAGAAGAATCAAACAGTGAAGGTTAGTATTCCAGAGGGTGGTAGATCCTGGGAAAACACGGACTCAGGGACTCCCAACAGAGAAACCCACAGATCCATAACTCAGTGCAGAGAACCCTGGGTATGAACCCACAATCTACCAGTACCTCAGTGCACAGAGTTCACCCTGCCGGTGTCTGTTTTGTCCCTTGTTTATTTTTGACAACGGACTTTAAAGAACAAGAACATTACGCTTGGAGGAAAAGGTGATTCGGCCCATCGAGCCCACTCCTTCCACATAGTCCATGTGTGACGAACTCAATCACAAGCTTCCCCTCCTCCTTCTGTACTATCCTAACGCCATGTGACCCATCAATCTATCCAGAGCCCTCAGTCCACTTTCTTGATAAGCACTGATCCAGGCCTTTTCAAATGGTACACACCGACCCAGAGTAAGAACCTTTTGTGGTACTCTATTTCACAGACGCATTATCCTAATTTTAGCACATTACCCATCTGACTAACTCAATGTATGGAAGGAACAAGATGAAAATATTTTACAGCCGTTAAATTTCTGTTGCTCCTTATCGGCTGAAGATCAACACTGCCAATCGCACCACATGCTGGGCTGAAGATCAACACTGCCAATCGCACCACATGCTGGGCTGAAGATCAACACTGCCAATCGCACCACATGCTGGGCTGAAGATCAACACTCCCAATCGCACCACATGCTGGGCTGAAGATCAACACTGCCAATCGCACCACATGCTGGGCTGAAGATCAACACTCCCAATCGCACCACATGCTGGGCTGAAGATCAACACTCCCAATCGCACCACATGCTGGGCTGAAGATCAACATTCCCAATCGCACCACATGCTGGGCTGAAGATCAACATTCCCAATCGCACCACATGCTGGGCTGAAGATCAACATTCCCAATCGCACCACATGCTGGGCTGAAGATCAACACTCCCAATCGCACCACATGCTGGGCTGAAGATCAACACTCCCAATCGCACCACATGCTGGGCTGAAGATCAACATTCCCAATCGCACCACATGCTGGGCTGAAGATCAACACTCCCAATCGCACCACATGCTGGGCTGAAGATCAACACTCCCAATCGCACCACATGCTGGGCTGAAGATCAACACTCCCAATCGCACCACATGCTGGGCTGAAGATCAACACTCCCAATCGCACCACATGCTGGGCTGAAGACCAACACTCCCAATCGCACCACATGCTGGGACAATGTCACTCCAAAAGAATCACTCCACTCCTTTACAGAGTGAATTGCAAGCACCTGCTACAGCTGTACTCTATCCTACAACACAAGACGCGTGACTGTATAAAAGAAACCCTATGATCCCTTGACAGCCACAGGAAATCCTGGGGCTCAATGAACCCTGTGGAGTAGGAACTTTAAAACAATGGAAAATGATGTAATCCACACAATGGAGGTTAACAACTGTGAATTCTGGAAGTTAAATTGAAGGAAAACAAACTAGAAACTCGCTGGTCAGTTTGCATCTGAAATAGGCAGATTAACATTTCAGGTAGAACCTTGCATCAGAAACCTGAGTCGGCAGATATGATGGGCCGAATGGCCCTCTCCTGCATCGTAAACCTCTATGGTTCTATTACACCTGCTCTTCTGCCGTTGTCCGTCACGTCTTGCTATTAGAGTATTTGTTGCGTTAAGAGCCTCCGTGCAATTGGCTGGACTTCCAAGTGGGCCTGTGCATCAACGATGGTGGAAACTTGCTCTGCTGTGTGTGGTTTTATCAATGTGGCAAGTTTAACTAGCAACCAAACACTAGTGACGACACTGGCCAACACGCCAAGCTAATCTCCCCACTCCCTTTTGTGCGAGGAACCAGCAAAGCCCGACAACAGACAATATGTTCTGTCCCACTGACTCACCTCCAAGTCCTCTGCCATAAAAACTTAACATATCCCATAAACATCAGGCCGTAGCAAGTTGACATATATTGGGAATTAAATAAAATGTGACTGCTCATTTGAAAATGTACACACAATTAAATCCTAATGAGATCAAGTTGCAGGCCCCAAGTGTCTAGTAGACATTTGATATTGCAGCTGAGCGCTACAGAAAGGATGCATGGTGTTCAAATTGCCATACACACAAATAGCTAGCACAGTGCAGTAGTGCCTTGTGCCACAAGATGTCCCCATACATTAAAAGTATCCTTGAGGGAGATTATTGCATTTACTTTTCACGGACACCCTGCATCCTGAAATTGGACTTGGGAGTCACATGAGGCTCCTGGTTTTAGAATCCTGCATCTAACATGGGCTTCAATCTTACCAAGTGCACAATTTCTTACCTGGTGGCCAATTAACATTGCTAGAGAGCTTATCACTGGGTGATTTGGCACTTGGCCAGCCATCTCCAACAGATCCAGGAGGACTGGCCAGAGAGTTCATGGAAATGTCAAAGTGACCAAAAGGAGATTCTTCAAGCAACTTGCCAGAACAAATACTAAGACCACTTGAAGTAGCACCTGGGGAAAGAAAGAAAAAAAAAACACATGCTTGGTTTCAAATTTTACCATAAACCAGTGCAAAAACAATTCTGAGATGACAGTTCAAACATCGATAGTGACCCTATCCCAAGACACAAGATCCCCATGATCCCGAGACACTTTCTGCAGACTAGTCAAATGACTGAGGGCCTACCATTAATAATCTGCCTGTATATCAGTCAGGGAGTCACTGGTGCCTTACCATGTTTGCTGGAGTTTTGATCTAGAGAGGAATTAACAGGAAGGTTCTCCGAGGCAGTCCATTGCTTCAGTCGGGACTGTTGGGATTGTGGCTCTTTCAGGTTAACAATACTGCCGAAATCCAGGGGTACATTCAAGTTTGGATTCAAGCCTAAGGAAACAAATCAATTCTGTGTTGGAGGCAAAAAAGACAGAGCCATACACGCAACCGTAAGACGGAATTGTTCACACTGCAACTCCCCAGACCACGTAACAAAATCACACATGGAATACATCCTCCCTCCTCCTCTCCAGTGACACGGACTTGTTCCGATAGTCCCACAGACTACAGCAGCTCTCTGGTACCTCGCTCATCTTTTTGAGTGTGACGACTGAGTGTCAGCAGGCCATTCTACGCTGGAGAGCCTCACAGCAGAGCCTGTCGACCAGAGAGTGTGGGACTAGAGTCACGTGTCGGTCAGACCAAGTGGCTGTGGCCGATTTCGTTCCCTGACGGACAGAGAGTTTTTAGGACAATCCGGCAGCTTTTTGCTGTCATTTCACCCCCTCCCCCGCCGCCAGCCCCCAAATGACCAGATTTATTGACATCAATTCCACCACATGCCCATGGTGGGATGTGAAGTCATGACCTGTGTGTCGCTAGCCCAGTACCTGGCTAAGTGTCAAAGGGAAAAACTTGGCCCCAACTCAATGGGGTGCCTTCAGTTTCACCCTGGGGTACATTTGTAGACCAAAGATTATACAAACAGATTATTCACCTCTTGACATAGACCTTTCTTGAGTAGCAGGCTTCCTCCCAGCATGCTGATGGATGGGTGAGCCTGGCATGTGGTTGTTTGCATTACACAGTGGGGGGCTGAGGAGGCTGTGGTTAGGGCTGTTGTCAGGAAGAAACATTTTAGGCATGGGGTAGTGTAAGGGCATGTGGGGAAGGTGAGCAGCTTGTGGCACCGTGGGATCAGACTGCCCTGGACTGGGTTGGGGAAACCCACCTAAAGGGTAGCTGCTGTACGAGTTGAGCGAAGGCGGCTCTTTAGTCTGCAGCTCATGAGGGGTGGGGGGCATGAGATTCTCCGGGAAGGGCTTCATGGAGGGCTGATGCATTGGCTGCTGCTGTGACGGAGGCTGCTGCTTCAGAAGGCTTGTATCCAGTTGACGGGGGTGTTGCAGCATCTGTTGCATGTTGAGCACACGAGCAGCCTGAACATGCAGGGAGGGAAAAAACACACGTTTAGTAGCAATATATTCCATGGCCGAGTTAACATTTATTGGGAGTCACTGTTCGCCCTGCCCCACATTAAATTTCAGCAACACAAGATTTAACATTCTCAAATCCACAGTGATTTAAAACATTTCCGGGTTGTAGAAGGATTTTATTTCATTGTCAGAACTAAGTTGCTGCCACTTTGTAAATAAACAGTGCTTCTGGGAGAGATGGTGAACTGAACAGACAATGATGGTGGGGCATTCAAGCCCGGCTCATTGAAAGGAGACCACCAACATGGTTTGCGTTAAAACTGAAAGTAAAGTTTCAGGGCAGCACCACGCACAGCGTTACCAGGATCCATTACAGTGCCCCCAACACACAGGATCTGGATAGTGTGACGCCGTACCCCCTCCATACCCACACTAGCACAGGATCAGGAGACCGGCCTCCCTCCGATACAGCACCGGTGCAGCCGCCACCCCTGCGACACGAGTTTATACAGATAGTGGCAGGGTACACACCAGAGTTTATACACCAGGACATTGAGCTCATGTTTGACCAGGACACAGAACAATTCCACATTTAATCCCAATTTGAGTCATTGTTTTACTGAAATCAATGGTAGATTGAGTCAGTCACAGTTTACACCTATCGCTATCTCGAGAGTTCTCACGCTCTATAGAGGATATTGCAACAGACGTTACCTGTTCTTGAGACTGACGCATGGGTCCAGGCACATTCCTCTGATTCTGTGCCTTCTGTTGCTGAAGCAGCAGTCGCTAATATTAAGAAAGAACAGTAAAAATGTAAAATGGAACAATCAACGGCTCTAACTAATCCCACACTGGACATCAGGAACTTGGACCTCGAGGGAGGCTGAACATTCTACAGCTTTGACCCATTTGAAGATATTTAGGTTGTTTTACACTGGGACTCTGGGTAGGTAGGAGATTATCCAGTGGGACAGGACGCCTTGTCTGTGTTGGAACTGAAGAAGCTGGTGAAGGGGATTGGGTGTAGAATGAGATTTTAGGTTATTTTGGTTAGAGGACTTTCTCGATGGACGTGACCCTGGGGCCAGACAGTTACCATAGGGGAAACTGTTGTCCACCAGGACCCTGGTTCAGTGTCTACTCAAAGTTTGCACATCTGAAAGGATATTTTCTTCTTAACTCTGCACTGGGCTTGTCAGCATTAGATGCAAGTACCTTTCTCTTTTGCTTTTAATGATGGTTTAAGCACTGAACCTCAGCATTACAGGGATAGGCAAAAAGTTCAGTCTCCCCAATCTGCTCAGTCCCCAGTCTGATTCACACAGGGATGAGGCAGTGGCACCTCACAGCCCCGGGGGACAGGGGCAGAGACATCACTCCTGCCTGGGAAGTACCTGGCATCTGCTTGCCACCTTTTTCCAATGGTAGGTGGATTGAATAATTGCCCGTCACAGGACAATTTGCCACCTGTTCAACGTGCCTTGCAGCTATTATTTTGGGGAGGTGTTTGGGAGGAGTGGGGGAGGCAAGGGTGCCCTCTCCAAGGAATAGACCAGACTGCGCTGCAAGTTTGTTCTGAGAATAAGCTGAACTCAGCTCAGGCACCTCACCCTCCATTGACAATAAATGCCGCTGAATGCTTTAGGCTGGTGTAGGGAATGCTGAGCTGGCAGACACTTCTGCTTTACCTTGTCCTTCAATCACCTCTTTGCCCCGATATCCAACTCCACAAACCCTGGGCTGTACGCTGATACCTTATTTGAGTGTCAGCAGGCAATTCGACCTCAGATGGCACTGCAGCGTGGTGGGCCCTGCCCTCACCCAACACCACGAGCACAGTTTCCAGCAGGGATTATTGATAGCGATCAGCAGAAGGAACCCGGACTAACCCAGGACACGAAGACCAATTGCAGCACCCGCACCACAACCCTGACAGAACAGCTAACCCAGCACAGATCAGGGATAAAACTTGAGATCTTATAGCACAGCTACTCTTCGGATGAGCACAGTCAGTGGGGGGAGTACACACATGCTACTCATATACAGACGGTTCAAATAAACAAGCTGTTGCTGTACCTGTAGCTGGGAGATCTGTGAAAGTTGAGTAAGCTGGTTCAACTGGGAGAGCTGGTTCAGCATGGCTACCTGCTGGGGGCCAAAATTCAATAGTGCAGTGTTTAGGCTCCCGTTGGCTGTTGCATACTTCAGTAATGATGCTGGAACCTTTAAGAGAAGAGAATTTTAAAACGGGCCACGAGGATTGAAACATTTTTTTAACATTCAGTCAGTCTGACTGGTTATTAACTGGCAGCCAGACCACAACTAACTTCGCCAGGTATTTGGAAGCTTGCAATAAGTAAAACAAAAATCTGCAATATGCATGATTGAGAGATCAATATCATATTTCAAAAGACAAATCATCCCCACAGCTCCCCATCCCCTCCCCTCCACACTAGTGAGCGCGCGCTGGAGTGACTTGTACCCTCCCCCCAGGCACTGTGCAGATATTGTGACATTGCCACATGGTGAGACTTGGGCATGAACCCGCTTATTATTACACAGCCCAGACACTGGCACACCCACAGCCAGTCAGCCTTTCCCATCAAGGGGAGGGTGGCACAGCATCTCCCCAAAACAACAGTCACCAGCAACCAGAAATCCACCTTCTCTTTTGTGGAGGATGTTTTCTATTGCTGTGGTATACACACCGGTACTTCAGAAAATCTGGGCATTTTGGGGATACCACAGGGAAGGTACTGCATTCCAAAACAGGCAACAGTCCCCATTCAGTAGACTCTCCATCCCAGAGTTAGAGCCACACTAGCGGAGAGACACTTTAAACACATGAAGTCACCCACTACCACGTCACCACCATTAAAAAACATATACTGGGTGATAAACATAAAGGGGCGAGGCACTTTTTGCATTGTTCCTCAGCCATTTAGGGATGTCCCCCCCCCCCATGATTTAAAACAAGTTGCAATGGGACATCAAACCACCTTACTTGTAACAAAGAAAACAACTAATTAGGGACCCTTGCTCGGGAAGTAATTTGAAAATTTGGCAAGTGGCCAAACGCTTGTTGCTTCCGATTAACTCAATGGAACAAAAGAGGGGAAAAACCCTGAAAACAGCAAAGGAAATCACATCGACGTTTGTGTACCTGAGGGGATAATAATGGAGGAGGCACTTGAGCGCGGAGATTAGGCTGAGATGAGTTAAGAGGTTGTGCTGGAGGCTGTTGCATGCCCCTGGCTTGTGCTGCTGCATTGCTGCCGCCAAATATATTCGGATTGCCATTCTGTGAACGAGAGCACAAGCAGCATCAGAGCAAAGATCCGCCATTTTAAACACATCCCAGCTTCATAGTGCACAGACCCGCAGACAGACAGAGCCAGTGTAGGGGAAAGACAAGAGATAACAGTACACTCAACTATGGACATTCAACAGGTTTCACTTCAATAGTTCCAGCGCTGACAATTCCCTGCTCGGTTTCATTCCGAATTAAACTAAACCATGGCCTCCTCTTCCCTTAGGCCGCTCCTTTTTAAAAATGAACCCCACCCGTTCCCGCATTTCTATTTGCAGTGTGACGGTTCGTTCAACCAACCAACCCCTCATCGCTTCAGTTTCTGCAATAATTACAAATGCAAAATGCATTAGGGAAGTGATTTCAATTCATTTCTTTTCAACTTTAACTTAACTGTGATGGTGGTGAGGCAGGGGACGGGGAACTACACCAATAAACCTACCCTGCAGCCACTCTGACGAGATAAAAACCCATTCCCGGCTGGGATCCCTCAGACAGGTCAGAACCCCTCCCCTCTTACACAAGGACTGTATATTACTCTCATCACCAGCACTTCCCTAACCATGAGCATGTGGGCAGTTTTAATATTCAGGTGAGTGGAGGTGTTGTGCTCAACTAGCCCAGTGATAGATTCTTCCTGTAGAATATTTTACAAATCGATCAGGACCCGCACTGCTCATCTACAGCTGCTAGATGCTCCGACAGACTTCCCGAAATGATCTGTACCATAGGATCTGCAAAGTACAGTGGATCTGGTAACTATTTGATGTTGGGTGCATGATACATCATTGCACCAGTGTGCTCTGAAGAGAAACAGTGGTGGGATCCATAATAGCTGCTAAAAGGGAAGTGGATAAATATTTAAATAAAAATTTAACAGGGTGTGTGGAAAGGGCAGGGGAATGGGATTAAGAAGGTAGCTCTTTCAGTGAGCTGACACAACAGAAATGGGTAGAATAGCCTCTTTCTGTGCTGTAAAGTTCTACGATTCTGTGGACAAGCTGCTGGTTTGTGCCATCATTTCTCACGAGTTTATAATCTCAATCAAGTCAGGGAGAAAGTGCCAGAACAGAGCTGAGATTACAAGAGCTTCAGTATGAAAAGGGAATAGTTGGGAGGCCACACAAAAGAATTAGGAGCAGGAGGAGGCCAAACGGCCTCTCAAGCCCGCTCCGCCATTCAATAAGATCATGGCTGATCTCACACCTCAACGCCACTTTCCTGCCCGACCCTCATAGCCCTTGATTCCAACCTGCAAGCACACAGCTCAAAGCAGCGACAATAGACATTACCTGCCTGTCTTTGGAGTGGGAAGATAATTGGGGGAGGGTGGAAAGATAATTGGGGGAGGGTGGGATGATAATTGGGATAGGGTGGGATGATAATTGGGATAGGGTGGGATGATAATTGGGATAGGGTGGGATGATAATTGGGATAGGGTGGGATGATAATTGGGATAGGGTGGGATGATAATTGGGATAGGGTGGGATGATAATTGGGATAGGGTGGGATGATAATTGGGATAGGGTGGGATGATAATTGGGATAGGGTGGGAAGATAATTGGGATAGGGTGGGAAGATAATTGGGGTAAGGGTGGGAAGATAATTGGGGTAAGGGTGGGAAGATAATTGGGGTAAGGGTGGGAAGATAATTGGGGTAAGGGTGGGAAGATAATTGGGGTAAGGGTGGGAAGATAATTGGGGTAAGGGTGGGAAGATAATTGGGGTAAGGGTGGGAAGATAATTGGGGTAAGGGTTGGAAGATAATTGGGGTAAGGGTGGGAAGGGGCAAGAGAAACAATGAAGCAAGTGAGGAAGGGCAGAAAGTTTCGAACAATCCTGAATATTTCACTGAAACGATGTTGTCTCTCGACACAGTAGAGCTGACTCCCTGCACATGGAAGGCTGTGAACACACTCACCTGTCTAACAGAATTCAAGTTTTGCATGCCCAGCCCCACTGAGCCAAGGGCCTGATTAGGTAGTGCACCATTTGAAGGGGGAAGCTTCATGCTTGGTGTGGACATATACGGCAAGTTTTGGGGCTCTTCTGCTATAATGCCATCTTGATTGGACAGAGACAGAGACAGCTGGGCGGGGGAAGCGGGGTTGGAAAAGGCACACACGGAAAGCCCATCAGCAGCAGCAGAAAGGCAGGACATGGCAGAAACAAGAGAAAAGACGAAGGGTTAGCATCTATTTGAAGTCTACAAGCAGAGTTAAAAGGCTTGCTACCAACAGAAGGACTCCATAATGCACAAACAAGTCACATTAAAAAGGTTGGCTACTGCCAGATACAGCGTACAAAGTGAATACAGCCACGCCGTGATGGAAAACATTCGAGCTAGCAGCTGGTGGTGATGATGATTTTTGAGTACATCACAATATTGCGTGTGTACAAGATGATCCCTCCTACTTTCAAACCCCAGTGCCTCAAATTCCTAGTTTTATATGCGAATACATGCACAATTAAACATGAAGAGTCTAAGTTTAATTACTGTCAGTAGTTATCAAAGTTTCTAATTTACTCTGGGGTCTTGCTTCCAGAGTGGAATCCAAATAAACAGTAGTGATGGCCCATGGCCAGAATCAAATCAACCTCACATCCCACAGTTGTACCACTCATGTCTACAAAATTAGCTGGGGGTGGTAAAACTCACCCATCAATTCATCGGTTTCTGTCACACAGCCAGAACTGCAGGGAGTACTAACCTTATCATAATAAGGATTGCGTTCCATGGAAGACTCTTTGGAAATCTGAGGACGAGAAGCATGTCCTTTCCCTATAATGCCATTATATTCTCCAATGTTCATGCTGTGCTTGTCCATCTCCATTCTCTTATCTCTTAACATACCTGCAAAGCGGGAAGGTTCAGGCAGGTTTAAATGGACTTGCTCACTTTTGTTTAAGTGAGGTCAGCTAACAAAGGTTCTATTCAGGTCTGAAGATTGCTGTATGTGAGTGGAGGATGCTAATTTTAGTTAAATGCAAGAATAGCTTACCAACAGGTATGTCCATCTTATTGCTCTTTGTTTCTTCAGCAGACTCCCTCTGTAACATGCAGAAACCACCTTAAATATTCACAAATTTCTCTGCATGCAAGTAAATTCACATCTGGATTACAGTCAGTAGGAAGCCCAGGACACCATTTTTCCCATTCCCAGGTACAGTCCCACCCTCAGGGTGTGGGGCTGAGGTCTAAGAACAGGTCACCTTTCTTGCCTTTTTCAGCCAGGAAATTGCACAGCAGGTGAGTGAATGTCAATGGCAGCAAAGGGCAACTTTGAGTTGAGTATCTTGGGTTGGGTAAATGAATGTTATTCGAAAACATGGCTACCTGTCGCTGCTGGGTAACAGGCACTGAACCGCCTCACTCGGGTGTAAGTGAAACCCGTGTGTAGCACAGAGGTGGCAGTATTCTGGATCCCAGCCAAAGAGGAGCAGAGCTCCTCAAATGAAGGAAAAAAAATGACAAACTGTGAAGCGCAGAAAGCAAACAGTGATCGCTAGGAATTAACACTCCATATTGCATTAGCAAGCAGTGCCAGCTTTAAGAACTTGTAGCTCAGCTCCACCGTGAGCGAGACACAACACACAGCTCCTGCTGGGATATCAGGTTCTTCAATCCTGTTTCCTTCACCAACACTTTGGAATTCCAAAGCACTTTCGTGCCGCGGCTCGACCTCAGCACAAGACTGATATCAATCATTTCAGTAAAAGGCGGCACTTTTTGATCACCTCCTCTAGGCTAGAACCAAGGCCCCAGAACAGAAAGGACATCACCCTAACACATACTCCTGACCAACACTCTGTCCTTGTGAGAAAAACAATCTTTCTCCAACTCTGTCTGGCCTGGACCATTAGTGATCTGGACAAGGGCCCAACCCATAGAGTCAGTCAGGCATTTTGTCTGCACACTGAGGGGCTGGGGGGGAGAAGAGAGAGAGAGAGAGAGAAAGAGAGAGAGAAAAAGAGAGAGAGAGAGAGAGAGAGAGGAGAGAGAGAGAGAGGAGAGAGAGAGAGAGAGAGAAAAAGGAGAGAGAGAGAAAGAGAGAGAGAGAAGTGAAGAGTTACCACATTGTACTTACAGGAAATCCAATGTTAGAGAATTGCTTCATTAATTGATTCATCCACATATCATCTGGTTTGTTTCCCCCTTTCATCATGCCCTAAAAAAAAAGAAAATTTAATCACGTGTGTGACACTGGGAGCAAGTAAACCAAAACCTAAAGATTCAAAATCCAAATCCTTCTTGGAAAAAAAATTATGCTTTGTGACATTGGCATTCACCACACACACATACCTTATATGTTACTCGAGAGAGTAATTTAGTTTGAAATACTGAGTGTGCACTGCTTTTCTTCACAATTTTCTCACCTGTCTCCCCTCGCTGCGTCACACACCTGTGTCTGAGGGGGTAACTGAGATCAGGCTGGGTACTCAAGAGGCGGGTGGACATGTCGTTCACTGCGCGACACTTTGCAGTGATGGTCCAACATGTTGCACTGCAGTTTGAAGGATACAATCCCAGCAGTAAGGGGCCAGGAGCAAAGCACTGAATACAACAGGCTCTGACAGCTACTCAAACCAACATTTAAAACATGGCTGTTAATTGATTAAATCACTGTATTGGACTCCAGTGCAGCATCATTTACAGCAATACACTGGGACTTGCAGTGGATTTTTAAATCACAGATATATTAAATTGATAGCCACTGAATTAATTAACTTGTTACAGCTGACATCATGAACCTGTTTATAACATTACTCATTGGTAGTTTCTGTAAAATCCAACAAGTATGGAAGGATTTGAGCAAGGTTAGAAGGCGAGTGCTTTAAATAGAGGCACGAGCACACACACAGTACATCTGAAGTTTGTAGTGTTGGTGCGAGTAACACAGTCGCCAAAAGTTCCTACCTTTTGAGCCATCTTTTTTGATGCCCAGTTTGAAGAGGAGTTGTTATCCTGCGAGATGTTGCTGTTCCACATCACCGACTCCCCTTCCTCCTCCTCCCAGCTGGAGTGACGAGTCCCTGGCACCGATGCTTCCTCATCACCCCAGCCATCTTGCATAGGTTTGGGGCCTGTAAAGAACAGATCATTGAATATAACTGTTGAGAGGCATCAAGCCTTTAAATTGTGGTCTGGATTTCCCTCCCGCCCTCTTTTAGAAACCAACTGCTGCGAATGTTTCTGAGCAGCGCTGGTCTTGGCTTGGGACGGCAGAGTAGTATTTTCTATAAATTATTTACTGAGTACATCCAATTAGGTTAATGACATGCAGGAACAGAAACAGATTGCGTTGATTCTTTAAACACCTGGCCAGAAGGGCGGCCTCTAGCCCAGTACGGTGATATGCCATGGTGTGCCTTGCAGGGCTGCTCTTTTAATTCTGCACACAAAGAACTGTGTGGATATTTGTAGATTTATTTATGTTCACAACCTCAACCAGAAGCAGAAGGACATTAGAGAGCTGCAGGCCTTTTTCTTGGGAGAAAGGTGACAAAGGCACTTGGGGGAGCGGAAGGAAAGCTGACTTCATGCTTTTACCAGTGGCCGGACACAGGCTGCCTGCCCGTGTCCTTGATTGGGGAAGGCACTCAGCGCTGGGGAAACCTAAAGATGGGACAGAATAAAAATTAAAAGGGGGGGGGGGGTAACAATGCCCAACAGCAGATTTAAACCTCAATTAGTGCATTTTGTGGTGAAGTAGTCAAGACATCTACACCAAGTGTTAAGAATGGAATCCATGCAATTGGCAGAAAAAGGTGTTAAATGAAGTGGAGGAAGATGCACTTTGTAACTTAATAAACATTAAACAAGATAGCATGCCTCACAAACCAAACTAGTGATGGAGCCCATTACCCAAAGCCCCAATGCACAATGAATCGCACCTACTGTCCAGTTTTGCACCCGTGTTAAATTTAGAAAGAGTTCAGAGTTTTACCAGGTCTATTTGGAGGTGGCAGGGCAGCTGGGGTGTTGCCCCAGCCAGAGGTACCAGCACTGTCATTAACCGGCTCTCTCCAGCTGGTTCCTGTATCCATGGGTTGACCCCAGGCCGCTGTTCCATTGTCCACGGTCGCGGTTAGAGCAGGTGGTTCTCCCCAAGAGGATTCTGGCTTTGTCTGAATGGTGCAAGGTTCTCCCCAACCTTTATTAAATAAAAAGGAAAACAAAAAACAAAACAAAACTGCCCAGTTGATATCCTTGTCAACACAAGCCGCTCTGCCACTGTGGTGCTAAAATGAAGAGGATGTGCCACTTGTTTGGGCGTGGGATATGGAATACAAAACTTCACAAGCACCTCATGACTCTCGAGCAAAGTTGTAATCTGCACAGGTTACTTACAAATCAAATAGTGTGTCCCGGTGATACTCTAAGCTTAAAACACAGAATCTGCTGTAGCCCTCTCCCTTCTAGCCCCGCTCACCTAAAATCAGACCCTCCAGATATGTCTGTCACTACCACTGAAATACATCTTGGGTTCCTCAGTATAGCAGACCTCACCTTACTGCTACAGACCAAGGGGTTGTTGGGCACTGGTCAGGAGCAGGAAGGCTGGCCGACTGCCCCTTCCTTAACCCAGGCACAGAGGCTGACTGCGGCGTCTCATACAGGTGTCCTGGCCGGGATTAGCTACCTCAGCACAGACCACAGCTCTAACCCTGGTCCTTCCAGGGCTGTACCACTCACCCAGTCACTCGTGAAACTTTCCTTCTCCATTCCCCAAACACCACATTTGGACAACAGGCCTTTGCTGGTGTTGCGAGAAGATACGCAAGGGTGGGCCGAGAGGCAGCACCCAGACTAGCCTCAGTGCTTCCCCGTGAGATGTGGCTGAGAATGGTAACACCACGTGAGGTTTCAGGGTATATACCTGCATCCTGGCACAGCATAGCAGAGCTTCAATAACCTGAGCCACACATCAGACCTGAGGCTGGAAGCAGAGATGTAGGGAGACAGGAGTTACTGATAGTCCTGCAAAGTGGACAGGGAGAAGGGAGACAAGCTAAAGCTGCACTAGTAGGCCTGACTATAGAAACCATGCAGGTTCAACAAACTACCTCATCACTTCATTCATTTCTTGCTGCAAGCGCAACATAAAAACTAATTAAAATGGCATTTTTCCCCAGAGGATGTTGCTGATCCATTGAATGGCTGGGGGGGGGGAAGGAACCAACCGCACCACACTTAGATTCATAATCAAAACAGATACTTTTTCATAATTCCTGACATCACTTCCGAGTATTTCAAAGAACAGGAGGAGGCCACTCAGCCCCTCTAGCCTGCTCCACCATTCTATTAGATCATGGCTGATCTATACCTCAACTCCATTTCCCTCGATACCCAACAAAATCTATTGATCTCAGTCTTGAAAATTTCAATGCTCCAGCATCCACAGCCTTTTGGGGAGAGTGTTCCACATTTCCACTACAGTGTGTGTGGAAAAAGTGCTTCTTGATTTCACTCCTAAATGGCCTGGCTCCAATTTTAAGATCGTGTCCCCTTGTTCTGGATTTCACCACCAGAGGAAATAGCTTCTCTGTATCTCTCCTATCGAATCTCATCATTTTGAAGACCTCCATTAGATCAGCCTTCAACCATCTAAACTTGAGAATTAAAGCCAAGCTTATGCAACCGGTCCTCATAATTTAACCCTTTTAGCCCCAGTATCATTCTGCTGAATCTGCGCTGTATCCCCCCCCCCCCCAGGCCAATGTATCCTTCCCGAGGTTCAAGATTAAAGTGGCCCTGCTAACTGCACTGTATAACTAACCGATTCAACTTTCATTTGTAATGTAGCAAGCATGCTGTTACAAGACTGCTGTAAGTTAAATTGCAAGCACTTTTTGTTCTATCCCTGGGGAGGTCAATGCTTCCCCGCTGTGTACCATCTCTACACTCAGCACGATGCAGTGCTTGCAATCTGATCGGTTGCCTCTAGATGGTATTATTTTCCACATCAAGGAAGCGTACTATCCAAGCAGCCAATTGGGTGAGTACATTAGCTGCTGCAGTAAAGGCACAGTGGAGACACACAAGAGGCTTACAGTACAGCAGAATGTGGCTCAGCTCATGAGAAAATAACAGACGATTACAGATCAGGTCCAGCGACAGCGACCAAGTGCTTTTGGCACCTCAACTTGCCAACACCAGTGTTACTATGCATGTTTTGTTTTTAAAGTCTAGCTGCCTTTCCACTTGGAACGATCCACCGGAGATCAAATGTCACTAGTGCCACTCCCTAGATAAGTGAAGCAGAATGACTCGACTAGTCCTGTCTCCCCCACCCCGCACTCCTCGAACAGCAAGGGGGAGGATACCTCTGCTGGCTACTTCCCACCCAATCAACAGCTTGTAAACGGCACCAACTGAGCCCCACTGTGAGGCCCCCTTTTCTTGCCTTCTTCCATCCATGTTACTTCAAACCATTACCTCAGCAGCTCCCTCTTCCATCCTCCTTTCAAAACCAACACCTTTCTTTCAAAATACCCAGCTTTGTAATCTCTAGCTGATATTCTGCCCCTTTCGCTACCCCCTCCCTCTTGTACAAGGTCTTCCCAACAGATTGTTTTAAGCGCACTAGCATTCTACTCTGATGAATGCCAACAGCCCTGGGTTCACTTACAGCCGGCGGCATTGTTCACACGGACAACAGATATTGTCCCAAGCACCACCACAAAGGCAGTACCCTGTGCTCATGTAATCTGAGGCGCGTCAACCAAGGATGGATGAGCTCAACGTGGATTTATATCGCACCGCTTCATGTAAAAGGAAACAACTCCCAACAAGGCCAAGAGGTGAAGAGAGAGCAGGAAGAGAGGACAAAATGTAGCTGGGAATTAAGTGATGAGGTAGTGTGGTTTGGAAGAGTTCTAGAGGGCGGGGAACATTGGAACAGGAGGAGGCCATTTAGCCCCTCGAGCCTGTTCCGCCATTCAATGAGATTATGGCTGATCTGTGACCTAACTCCATATACCTGCCTTTGACCCATATCCCTTAAAACCTTTGGTGAACAAAAAGCTATCAATCTCAGATTTAAAATTAACAATTGATCTAGCATCAATTGCCGTTTGCGGAAGAGAGTTCCAAACTTCTACCACCCTTTGTGTGTAGAAGTGTTTCCTAATTTCACTCCTGAAAGGTCTGGCTCTAATTTTTAGACTACTGCCCCCTAGTCCTAGAATCCCCATCCAGCGGAAATAGTTTCTCTCTATCTACCCTATCTGTTCCCCATAATATCTTAAACTTCGATCAGATCACCCCATAACCTTCTAAATTCTAGGGAATACAACACTAATTTATGCAATCTCTCCTCGTAACTTAACCCTTGAAATCCGGGTACCATTCTGGTGTGCGATGATTGAATGATCAGGCTCCAAAGGTGGAGAGAAGCAGTAATCTGGAGTCAGAGGAGTGATGGTCATGGGCTGGGACACGTTCTGATGATCAAGGCGACTAGGCTGGCTTGTCTTGGGCTGCACAAATATGCGCGAGCTTTAGGTATGCACCACTGCAGAGAGCAGACTGTACTGGGTCACTTTGTTACAGAGCGGCAACAGACAGCAGGAAGAGGCGCTGTTGACAATTGCACCTGCACATTAAATGCAGAGTGCCCTGTATTTTTTTAAATATCTTTAACAGGATCGTCTGAAAGTCAGTCTGGACGGTGACATGAACTTATTTCCCCAGTTGAGAGCCCAATGCTCAGAGTACTGCAAATGTAGGGATACCCATCTTAATGCACCTTAAAAATGGAAAACAAGATTGTTCTCATTTAGAAAGTGACAAGAATCCAGGCTTTTGGATTCTGAACACAAATAATTGCATTTATGTAGCACCTTCAATGCAGTAGATGTCCCTAGGCGCTTCACTGAAAAGCAGAGAAGAAGTAGATAAAGAGCTGAGGAGGTGATCAGAGTTTTTTGTTGGAGGTTTTAGATGAGTGCAGGACTAGAGAAAGCTGGATTGTTCTCCTCAGAGCAGAGTGTGTTAAGGGGTGATTTGATAGAAGCGTTCAAAATTATGAGGGGTTCTGAGGAGTGTAGATAGGGAGAAACGGTTTCCACTGGCAGGAGGGTCGATAATCAGACGACACAGATTTAAAGGTAATTGGCAAAAAATCCAGGGGGGAGAGGAGTAGAATTTTTTTTTTAATGCAGCGAGCTGTTATGATCTGGAATGCACTGCCTGAAAAAGTGGTGCAAGCAGATTCAATAGTAACTTTCAAAAGGAAATTAGATAAAGGAGAAATTTGCAGGGCTATAGGCAAAGAGCAGGGGAGTGGGACTAATTTGATCGTTCTTTCAAAGAGCCAGCACAGAAACGATGGGTAGAATAGCTTCCTTCTGTGCTGTATGATTCTATGAGCAGGGTTAATAAGACCATAAAAAAGCAAACCAAGCACTAGGGTTTATTTCTAGAGATAGAATTGAAAAGTAGAGAAGTTATGCTAAACTTGTATCGAACCTTGGTTAGACCACACTTGGAGTACTGTGTACAATTCTGGTCGCCATATTATAAAAAGGATATAGAGGCACTGGAGAGGGTGTAAAAAAGATTTACAAAGATGACAGCAGAAATGTGAGGTTATAACTATCAAGAAAGTTTGAACAGGTCTTTCTTCTCTTGAAAAGAGTGACCTAATAGAGGTCTTTAAAATTATGAAAGGTTTTGATAGATTGGACACAGTGTTTCCACTTGTGGGGAAGAGCAAAACTAGAGACCATCAATATAAGATTGTCACCAACAAATCAAATATGGAATTCAGAAGAAACTTCTTTACCCAGAGAGTGGTGAAAATGTGGAACTCGCTACTACAGAGAGTGGTTGAGCCGAATAGCATAGATGCATTTATGGGGAGGCTAGATAAGCAAATGAGGGTGAAGGGAATAGAAGGATATGCTGATAGAGTTAGATGAGGAAGGATGGGAGGAGGCTCGAGCGGAGCATAAACACCGGCATGGACTGGTTGGGCCGAATGGCCAGTTTCTGCGCTGTATATTCTATGTAATTCCATGTAAAGAGATACTAAGATGGAGGGGCTTAAGGCTCCGCACCAATCGTGGAACAAGGGTGGGTGGTCGGGGGTCCTAAGACTGTAGGGCACGTCCTGGTACATATGGTTGGAGGAGGTTGCAGAGATAGGATGAAGCAAGACCATGGAGGGATTTGTAAATGAAGGCAAGAGGTTGAATTCACTGCATTGGAGAATGCGGTGCTATTGGAGGCTGGTGACTGGCACTCAGGATTTGGTGCAGGGTTTTGGACAAGTTGGAATTTATGTAGGATGGTGTTTGGGATACTGGCGAGGACGGCACTATTGACAATGGCCTGTATGTTCCGATCCCTACGGGTGTGTACAGATTTCGACAGATTGGATGCCTGTCCTGGAGAAGGGCCTCTGCAGGTGGAGAGTTCCGCTTTCTGCTGCAGAACCTCCGCCCGCTGAAATCACTTAAAAATCTTACGCCTGGTAAAAGCAGGCGTAAGGCCTGCTTTTACCAGCATTAGTTTAAAAAAATGTTCTCCACTCATTTATAATTTAAAAATACTTAAAAAGGTAAGCTTATTTTTAGCCCCGTAAAAAATTGTAATTACTTTTTTCCATAAATTAAATTTTTGTTTAAAATATTTAAATGTAATTTTAACTCATTTTAAAAATGCGATTTAAAAAAAAAATTATTTAATGTTTTGATGTCTTTTTTCAGTGATCCCCATTCATACTTTTGACAGATCTATCAGTCAAAAGTATGAAGGGGGATTCCCTTCTCCCATTGGCTCGCCTGGCCCACGTGATCCCAGGGACGCTTGCGCATTTCGACTGTGGAGGCGCCCAGGATCGGAAATGGCCGCACCTCGGGAGCGTATGGGCGTAGATTTTTTCCTGATAGGAGGCATCCACACGCAGGACGCCTCCTATCGGAAATTAAGGGCCATTAAGAGCACTGGGGAAATTCAGTCAGGAGATAACTAAAGTGTGGATAGTATTGCAGAGGTAGAAGCTAGGTCTTGGTGATAGGATATGGGGTTTGAATCTCAGCATCAAACTGAATTATGTGTTTGATCATCCCATTATAAGTCTTCATGAATAAAATACATATTGCTCAATATAGGATAGAGATCAGAATATATACGCTATGAGAGATGTGAAAAACAGACTGTATTCACTGGAGATAAGGGGATCCAATATTGAGTTTGAGAGAGTAAAGAGTGATATTTCTGCCAGTGAATCAGTAACAAGGCGGCAAAAACTCAAATCTAGCAGAAGCAGCGTAAAGGAACAGGTTATAAGGGATTTTTTAAGAATAGTCATCAGAATATGGAATGCTTTATCACAAGTGGCTGATGAAGTTGGTCGTGGCATTTAAGAGGGAATTAGATACAGAAAAATTAGTGTATGGGGGGAAAAAACCCCAGCAAAATGGGATTGAAGTAGATGGCTTGGATGGGTGAGCTAGTACCAGCACGGGCCTGATGGGCTGAATGGCCTCTTACACTGAAATTCCTATGGTTCCCAGGAGTATAAAGCTGAAGGCAGGAGATATGGCCAATGACCTCCTTTAAGTACAAATGCCTCAGTTAGTGTTCTGGAACATCGACAAACTGCAGAGTTCTAGTTCCATATTTCATATGACAGGCGCTGCTAAAAATGGCAAGAGTAACGAGCGTTTTGGGAGACTTTGCTCTTGCTCTACATACCAGTATTTATGATTATCTGTACTGTACTCAACTCTGAAATCTTATTAATCAATCTTCTACCCAGCTCTTCTCAACCTCACTAGGTGCGATGAGTAATGTTTACTCGATCAACCTGACACCATGACAACAGCATTAGCCGTGACATCTAATCCCCAAATATTTCCGGTTTAAAAATCCAGGCTCGATGCTTTTCACTCTGAAGAAAAGTCAATCATACAAAGGGACAAACAGGGAAGTTACAAGCAAGTTATGCCGGACTCCCTCAGGACGTAATAAAGACGCCTGGTTTTCTGTTTATAGCACGAGCGGACTGCACTTGGCCACGTGTGAGGAAATGCACCAATCACACTAATGGCACTAATCACCACAAACATACAAGAGCTTGAATCTAATTCTCTGTTGGATTCAGGTTACTGTAGCCAGACAGCAGCAACACAACTGCACTGTTCTCCCTCATTGGTTCGAGAGTAGTAGCACCTCCAGCAAGGGCATAGGGTAAGAGTACAACTGTCTCTGTCCACAGACCTTAGGACATTCCCATGAAACTGTTCACATTGTACCATGAAACTGAAAGATGAAAGCACCAACCAAGCTTGACTAAGTAAACAAATGACTTCACATTTAGAGCTTTGGATAAGGATCACTCGCAGAAGTGAATCCAAGATTCAGCCTCTCCACATCCACCATGTTGAGCCATCAGCAGAAACTGTGCACGGATAGCCGCAAATCTTATGTACTGCTGTTCTACTGGCGCTTGCCTATGATTCGGACCCAACTACAACCATCAGCCTTCGACATACGACATTACCACCAGACCATGTCAACTAGAAACATCACAAATGACACCATCTGCCCGTGGTCTGACAGTGACCCATTACCGATGGCCACATTACACTGTGTACCTGCCTCTTAATCTATGGTTAACCAGAATTAGACACAAAAACTTGCATTTATATAGCACCTTTAATGCAGCAAAACATTCCAAGGTGCTTCACAGGAGCGTTATCAAACAAAATGTGACACCGAGCAACAGAAGGAGATATTAGGACAGATGACCAAAGGCTTGGTCAAAGAGTTAGGTTTTAAGGAGCATCTTAAAGGAGGAGAGGTGGAGAGACGGAGAGGTTTAGGGAGGGAATTCCAGAGATTAGGGCCCAGGCAGCTTTAGGCATTGTCACCAATGATGGAGCAATTAAAATCGGGGATGCGCAAGAGGCCAGAATTGGAGGAGCGCAGCGATCTCGGGGGGTTGTAGGGCTGGAGGAGGTTACAGAGATAGGGAGGGGCGAGGAGGCCATGGAGGGATTTTAAAACAAGGACGAGTAAGGTCGAGGAGTGCTGAAGGGTTGGGGTAGGGATTTGGGAGGGCAGAGTACCCGAGAGGGGAGAAATAAAAGGAGTCATGACGACATGTTAGCGTGCGGGTCACTTGCTATCAGCTGAGCTCAGCAGTATAAACACCACGCTCGAGGAACCCACTGCACCGCAGGCTCACGGAATGGACCAGATTAAAGAAAAGGGTTCAGAGAAGTAAATGCTAAAACCAGAGTGGAGCCCCAGGCCATTGACACCCAACTCCAAGAGTAAAGGGGGAGACACATTGAGGTCACTCGCCCTAGACAAGAACAGTAAAAAGAGCCAATACAGAGTTTGATGAATTGGACAGCCTGCTTGGGTGAATATATCCACACAATTTAGGATTAACAAACCCCCCCCCCCCCCCCCCCCCCCCACCTGCCTCATCTAATCTCTTTTTTTTTAAACATATTACAGGCTCACAAACTAGACACACACAGTAGGCACCAATTAAAATTAAACTGTTTCTCCTACATCTAGTATGTAATCCTATGCAGTTAATATCCAAACTACTAAAAAGCCCACCTACACACTCCCAAAAAACAATTAATTATACTGGAAGGTAAATACAGCCAAAAATTTCAAAATCCTATCGCTGTCTTTAGGTCTCGATGTACAAGGATTTTGTGAAATAACGGCACAGAAAGAATCCAGCTAGGTTACAAATGCACACCTCTGAAAGCACGATTCCAAGGGTGTACACAGGAGTTTATAAACGAACACATGTACACAAGAGACACACAAGCACACGGTGCTACATCTGAATGCAGTACAGTTTCTAACTAGTTGACATTTCCGAATATACGATACCAAAAAAACCAGCAGAAACTCAAATTTCACCCTTTTGTTTCTCGCACTTCTGAAGCTGCAAGTCATGGCGATAAACTTACCGGAGCCACTGTTCTCCTTGTTCTGCATGGCACTTGGCGGTGGCATTTGCTGCGGCAGCTGCTGTTGGTGTTGCGATGGGGGCTGCTGTGGTGTCGGCGGGGGCTGGACCTGTGCTGACTGCTCTGCGCCGTTGCCGCTGCTCTGCGCATTTTTGTTCCACATGTTCACACTCTTGTAGTTGTACTTGCTCGGATCCCCCCAGGCGGCGGTGCCGTCATCGATTTCCATTTTGCGGCGAATAGACTCTGGAGAAGGCTCCTCCCAGCCTGTAGGTTCCTCCTCTTTTGATGGAGCTGGCATCGGGCCATTGAGCCAGCCCGGGCCGGAAGGTTTATTTGCAGGAGGTGTGGCTCCCCAAGAACTGTTACTGTCCTGTGGCTTGTTCCAGTCTGCAGAGTTACTCGGCTTGGCGGGTTCCCCCCAGCCCTGGGACTGAGCAGGCTTGGCGGGTTCCCCCCAGCCCTGGGACTGAGCAGGCTTGGTGTGTTCCCCCCAGCCCTGGGACTGAGCAGGCTTGGCAGGTTCCCCCCAGCCCTGGGACTGAGCAGGCTTGGCGGGTTCCCCCCAGCCCTGGGACTGAGCAGGCTTGGCGGGTTCCCCCCAGCCCTGGGACTGAGCAGGCTTGGCGGGTTCCCCCCAGCCTTGGGACTGAGCAGGCTTGGCGGGTTCCCCCCAGCCTTGGGACTGAGCAGGCTTGGCGGGTTCCCCCCAGCCTTGGGACTGAGCAGGCTTGGCGGGTTCCCCCCAGCCCTGGGACTGAGCAGGCTTGGCGGGTTCCCCCCAGCCCTGGGACTGAGCAGGCTTGGTGGGCTCTCCCCAACCTGTAGTATTATTGGGGTTTGAATTGTTGCTACTTGCCCATGTGCCTCGACCTGCGCCCGGTCTCCCAGGTTCACTCCAGCCAGACACAGATCTATCGCTGTCGTTATCCCAACCGCCTGAGCTAGTCTTCTGTGATTCCCCCCACTGGCCACCCCTTGAATTCTCTCCCCATCCATCAGCTCCAGACATTCCCCAACCTTGGTTTGATTTCTGTCCATCAACCCATCCCTGTTTGACCTTTTGTGCATCATTCCACGCAGTTGACTTCTCCTCTTTGTTACCTCCCCACGTTTGATTGCTCTTTACCATTCCTGTAGCAGCAGAATTATCCTCCCACCCCCCTTGGCTGCTTGAGCCTTTGGTGTCTCCCCACCCTGTGTTGCAAGAGACTGTAGCAGGCTTTGGATCCCCCCACCCAGATACTGATGAGGTATCATTACTGTTCGGGCCAGGCCCATCCCCCCACCCCCCTGAGTTTGAAGCTTGGGAAACACGACCTCCCCACGCCTCTGTTCCATTGTCAGTTTTTCTCTCGCTCTTTGCTGAAGGTTCAATATCCCAGGCAGTGTTCTGTTTGATTGGAGTCTGCCCCCAACCTGTATTGGAAAGTACACGTGGGTCCAAGTCAGTTCTACTCAGAATACTTTGGACCATTCCTGGCTGGTCAGGTTTCCTTTTCTCACCACGTCTGCCACTGCCATCACCGCTTCCTACACTCATTCTATCATGGCGACTCCCAGTGCTCTCTGTGCTCCCCTCACTGTCCGCAGTACCTGAAGTTGACGTTGGAGTTTTGACCCACATATTGTTCTGTTCACTCGGCTGAGACGTAGTAGAATTCTGATTCTGACCACAAAGAGCATCGTCTAGACTTTTCCAACCATTTGTTCCCTTCCTATTACCACTTCCATTTAGACCATTAGTGGAATGCTGATTGTTAGGCAGTTTGTTCCATTCCCCATTTGAGACATTAGTGCCAGTGTTTGCATTTGGTGCTGGGTTTCCCCAGACTCTTCTAGCCCCTCCGGAGCCAATACTGTTCCCTGCCCCCCAAGCCATATTGTGGGAGTTGACCACACCAGATTCCCATGCGACTCCCCCTCTATTGCTTCCCCCATTACTTTTGTAAGCAGTACTTCCAGATCCATTAATAGCAGATTGTGCTAGAGTTGCATTCACAGTGTCACCACTAGCTTGCCCCAAATTACTGCTCGAGCCTGGACATTTTTCGCCAGAATAGTTAGTGCCAGATGTACCCCAAGTCGTACCATAAGACCCACTGTTCATTCCCTCACTAATTCCTCCATTGCCAAGCTGAGAAACGGAAGTGCCATTTGTAATTGAAGAGGCCTGAAGCTGAGATGGGTTTACTGTGCTCATTCCTAAGGGTACACCCCAGGCCCCAGGCCCTGTAAGTTTAGGCAGTTCATTTGTCTGCATTGAACTAGTAGAGTTTGGTAAGCTAGAGGTCAAAGGGTTAGTAGTGTTATTTGGTCCATTCATTTCAGTGTTAAGGTTTTGAGGTTGTCCACTGAATGAAACCTTCCTTGTACCATTAACGTCTGCATCAGAATTCTCCTGCAGTCCTCCCCACGAACCATGAGCTGATAGTCCCATGTTAACACTCTGATTATTCAGCATTTGACCTACAGTGCTACGTTGAACATTGGTGCCAGAATTGCCACCTGGCACAAGTCCTTGCACAGTATTTCCATCACTTTCCAACACAGGCCAGGCACCTAGGTTGGCATTTGGATTCAAACCATTCGGATTCAGGGATCCACCTGATGTAGAACCTATGCTGCCCCAAGCATTCAGTTTACCATGGCCACTTTCTGGTTTGCCATCCATATTTTCTGCAGAACCCTGACATGTGCTTGACAAAGGGCCTCGAGATCCTCCCCAAGGCCCGTTAATACTTCCATTTCCTACATTATTGCTGACATTTCCAACCACAAACTGGCTCGAAGAACCGTTTCCATTGCCCGTTCTGTTGCCATCGCCATCACCAACTGTGCTCCCCGAAGCCATGATACTGAGGTTCTTCTCTGACCCAGAGCTTGAAGCAGAGTCAACGTCCATGCATTCTGAAGCCAACTCTGGGTCACTGCCAGTGATTGAAGGCCAGGCTTCTTTGTCGGACCCGTCTACAATAACTTTATCCCAATTTGTAGTAGAGTCACTGTTGGTAGAGACAGGTCCCCAGTGAGAATTTTCATAATGCGATCCCAAACCACTGTGGTTTAAATCTGCAAAAACACAAACAGGAATCTCAAGTTTACATTTGATCCACTCAGCAACGGCACAGAATCAAGTTATCACTGGGTTCACAATCTTTCAAACATACTTTATTCTCAGTGAATTCTGTTGTTTTCCAATTCAGACATTGGGGAGGTGCCAATGGCAATTTCAATTCCCCTGCTTGCCAAAGGTGCAAACCTCAGACTGTGTACACCCATCATAGCACACGAATATTTACATCTACTGGCAGATCAGTACTATTGAAACTTTCCTAATGGGAGAAAGGACACGACAAGGGCAGCCACCTTCCATGGAAATAGACTTTTGCACAGCTTCTTGTGCTGCACTTGAAAGAAAAAAAGTGAACCCACAGTGCACGCAACCCAGAGGATAAAGATCCTTCTTGCTCTGCCCAAAAAATTGCTCTTAAACGGCTATTTTCTACTGAATTGCCCCTTCCTGTAATTATATTTATCAACAGTGGGCTGAATGCAGTAACCTCTTCCCCCCCCCCCCCCCCCCGCCCCCCTTCCAATTCATGGAGTCACCGGAGCAGAGCCTCATATCAAATGGAAGAGCAGCAATAGCAGAGAAGTTCTGTACACAAACCCCACTACAGGCTGCCTCTAATCAACGCAACGTTAATAAGGGAATGTCAGCAGCAAATGCACAAAACATATCCTTTTATAAAGCAAATGAAATGCTGAATTATGTTGCTAGATCAGCTGAGTACATATTGGAAAGAGGTCATGCTAAATCTGTACAAGTGCCCTAGTCGCACTGCACCTTACTTACTATTCGGTTTGGATCACCAAAATACAAGGGAAATATTCAAGGAGGAGGTTCAGAGAAGAGCCACCAGGCTGATCTCTGGTATCAAAGGAGAGTTATGAGCAAAAGCTGGAGAAATGTGGGCTGTTTAATCTTGAATGGGGAACTTCTAGAAGTATACTAGACATTTAATGGGACAGTTAAGGTAAATTTGGAGTGCTGCTTCAAGGCAAAACCCAAGACCCTACGACAAGGAACATTGGGTAAATCTGGTGCAAGGACAATTTAGGGCCGATGTAATTTCTCTATAGAAAGAGTGATGAACACAAAGTGGCCTTCAGATAGAGTAATGCTGTTGAGAACCTTAGTCCAAGATCGTTAGAGGAAGGTGAAGGGGAATTGTCAGTCTTTCACTTGGCAAGGATGAGTAAAGATGGGTCAATTGACCTCCCTTATCTGTATTTGTTTTGTAACCTTACAAGAACATAAGAAACATAAAAGATTCTGAGGGGGATTGACAGGGTAGATGCTGAGAGGTTGTTTCCCCTGGCTGGAGTGTCTAGAACTAGGGGGCACAGTCTCAGGATAAGGGATGGCCTTTTAATACTGAGATGTGGAGAAATTTCTTCACTCAGAGGGTGGTGAATCTTTGGAATTTTGTACCCCAGAGGGCTGTGGATGCTCAGTCGTTGAGTATATTCAAGGCAGAGATCGATAGATTTTTGGACTCTAGGGGAATCAAGGGATATGGGGAATCGGGCAGGAAAGTGGAGTTGAGGTCGAAGATCAGCCATGATCTTATTGAATGGCGGAGCAGGCTCGAGGGGCCGTCTGGCCGACTCCATCATAATTCTTATGTCCTTATGAGAACATGAGTGGAATTCCCACGATACCACTTGCGCAGAGTCTGGAGCGCGTAACTGCTAACCTGGCCTGTCCCTTTAAGTCTGCTGTGCGAAAATTCGCTGCTGGCAAATTCAGCCTGTAAACAGCTGGGGACATTTGTAATTTCTTTTAAGTTTCAGTCTGCTGGTCAATGGCTGGTATTCTTTCTCTTTCTAAAGGACTGTTTTGCATCAGTAACCAAGTGTGATTGATGGAACGCAGGCTTGAGATAAATATACAAATAGGGGACCACTTCCCTTTCCGACACCCACCATCCATAGAATGCCAGCTTAGCACTGAATTATGGACAGCTGAGTTATGGACTCTCACTTCCCACAAACTGGGTTGAGACTGTCCAACAAATCATTCTTACAGCCAGAGAGGAGATGGCCCACCCCCGCCAGGCAATGGCCCAGCCCCGCCAGACAATGGCCACCCCTGCCAGGCAATGGCCTGGCTGCCCCATTTAAAAAGGACAGTGGCCAATAGTGAACCGTGACCAATACACGCATTGCAAGGTACAGTAATATCTCAAGAATTTGTATCATCAGCAGCTCTATCAGAAAGAAATATATCTAGTTCACTAACGTGATTAGCATAAAAGTATGTCAGATACTGAGCTTGCAGCTTTATAACCAGGTGAGATTCAAACCCAGGTTTCTCAGATGAAATGTCTAACCCACTAGTCCCATGTAAATTTCATTTAGCATAAAGCTTCAGATAGACAGCACTCTAGCCTCAGAATGGAATTTACTTAATTCTTGGACTGCTGAGTTTGTAGATCTGTCCCAGGCCACAGAGGAGGACAGTAAAGCTGGTCTCAATTTTCTCATGCTAAGGGGGAGCTGGGGAAAGGGGAAGAAGAGAGAAATCAAAGTAAATGAGGGTATCGGTTCCCAATCACTGTCCAGTAACCAGCGTTACAAAGTGTATTTGTGCAGGCAGGAACCACCTCCGTTGTGATTGCCCCTCCATGCTCAAATGGTCCACTAGCACTCACCGACTTGGCTTACACTGGGCTGGTCACTGTTGGAACTATGGCTCAACAATTTTAGGAGAGGCAGGAAGAAAAGTCGGGACAAGAAAACTGCATCCTCTCGGGGAGGGAGCAAAAACGTGCACAGCACACAATGTTTAGATGAAAGGTGTGCATGAGTTCTCGAATCAGCACGAGGGTTAAATTTATGGAAAAGCCATACACAGAATAAAAACTGAACTAATAGCTTGTGGAAAGAGAACTTTTACTCGGTACATGAAAGCACACTTGTAATCATCTTTCCTATCGCCCCCTCCTTACACAATGCAAGTAATTGCTAACAAGCCAGGTGTTTTGCATTCCTGATTTTGAACTTGTTGCTTTTCCCTCTCCCCTGTGGCAAAGGTACCATCTCCAGCCAGTACACACTAATCGAAACCATCTGCTGGTCATTAAACAAATTACTGAACATGTGTATCATACTGTGTGGAGGTGCGGAGAATGTCTCAATTTCACGCTGTACCCTTGTCCAAGTATTTGATTAAGCGTCTAGTTGATGAATGTTTGCCGACAGATAGCTGGTGTTGGAGAATGTATAGACTAGTCAGAGACAGCTAGCGCAAAATCAACTTATCTAACCCCTCTATTTAATTTTATGAAGTTTAACCAGCAAAGCACCTTTCTGTAACGTTAGCCTGCAAGATATGCAGCTGATCTTTTAATACCACTACGCCCAGCCACGCATACCAACAAGATGATGTTGCCAGTAACATTAACGGAGCGGCCCGCTCGGACAATGAAAGTGCACGTGTAGAATATTAAAGAAAACATGCCTTCGATAGGTTGCATTCGGCAGGACACATGATCCAGCTGTTGCCATTTTGCAGATACGTAAAGGAGAAATCACCAGAATATATCCCCATAAGCTTAGCTAACACGTGGGCATCCACAGGAGATTAAAGCACACATTCTCTTCTAGAAACACCTTGCTCTTTTGGATCCTGTACCCTCCAGACAGCAACGCTGTATTAAAGCTCATTTCTCCCTCAGCTGGACTGTACGGCTTCAAATTGCGCTACAACATGGCTGCCAAAGCCTCCCCTGAAGCTGATTTTGTCCCTCTGCCAAGGTTAGTCTGAGCAGTCTCTCGTGCCACATGCAAAACGAAAATCATGCTCTACCCAAGCAGTAACATTTTAAAACCTAAATCTTAGTTAACAGTAAAACTGAATGATTAACAAGGCACATGTAATGTCATGCAGTCTAGCGCCGTCCTTGTGACAATTCCGCAAATCCCTTTTTACTGGGAGGTGAACTGTAGCCCCTACCATCAGTGCACACTAGTCAATATTGAAATGCAGCCAACAGAAGCACAGCAACAGCCACAGTACCAGAGCAGCACTGCGCAAGCTTTGCTGCAAACATTCAAGAAATGGCTGCCGGGGAGAATGCAGCCAGAAACCAAATCACACTGCGAACACACGGCCCCAGCATCACAGAGCTCCAGACGAAGCGTGGACGATGCACCTTCCCGGCTTGCCAAAAAAAACTATTGTTACACTGGTATCTTAAGTTGGGTCATTTGTTTGAAAAACCACAAGAAAAAAAAGCTATTAATGTTTGTTGAATTATTTTGCATAATCAGGGCAAAGCAGAAACGTCCAGCGACAGTGCCTCGCATTTTTATTGTTTTCATGCCACTGGGCTGAGTGCAGTGTGGAAATTGGCTACCAAGGAGAAATCAAGGACAAATGAGGCTGTTTGTCTGCCATGAGCTTAAGTGAAGCAAGCTGCCTGTGAGTTGCTAGGGTAGTGTTCCTATCACACAGGCTGTAGTCAAGTGTAACGCGAGAGCCGATGAGTGCCTCGCTATATATACTCAGTCACTCTGTAAAACTGATATTTAATACAGACTGTATTAGCTGCTTTGTGCTTCGTACAATCCAGTGCCAGTATATAGCCCAGTAAAAATACACAATCACAACTGGAGTTTATCTAAATACTGTCAACATGCCGAACGGTTTTAAGGATGACAAATAGAAACCCTGTCCAATGCTGACCAATTAACACTTTGCTCTCCGCTCACAGAAATTAGCGCACAAAAAGTGGCCACTGGCCCACTGTGCACAAGCTTGCTCCACTCTCGTCCAGCTTCCACCTTCTTTCCCAGACCCTTTCATACTTTTCCTCTACAAGTATTTACCCAATTCCTTCTTACATGCTGGTCATCGATTCAGTTTCAACAACACAACTTGCATTTATGTAGCGTCTTTAACGCAGCCAAACATCCCAAGGCACTTCACAGGAGCGTCATCAATAAAAACATTTTTGATAGAAGGAGACACCAGGACAGGCTTGGTCAAAGAGGTAGGCTTTAAGGAGCATTTTAAAGGAGGAGAGACAGAGAGAGGTGGAGAGGTTTAGGGAGGGAATTCCAGAGCTTAGGGCCGAGGCAGCTGAAGACACGGCCACCAATGGTGGAGCGATTAAAATCGGGGATGCACAAGAGGCCAGAATTGGAGGAGCGCAGAGATCTCGAAGGCTTGTAGGGCTGGAGGAGGTTACAGAGATAGGGAGGGGCAAGGCCATGGGGGGACTTGAAAACAAGGTTGAGAATTTTAAAACTGAGGCATGTCTGACCAGGAGCCAGTGTAGATCAGCAAGCACAGGGGTGATGGGTGCGAGTTAAGATACGGGCAGCAGAGTTTTGGATGAGCACAAGTTTATGTGGGGTGGAGGATGGGAGGCCGGAGAGCACTTAATAGTCAAGTCTAGAGGTAACAAAGGATGAGGATTTCAGCAGATGAGCAGAGACAGGGTGAGAGTCAGGCGATGTTACGGAGGTGGAAGTCGGCAGTCTTGGTGATGGAGCGGATACGTGGTCGGGGGCTCATCTAGGGGGTCAAACACAGCACCAAGGTTGCGAACAGTCTGACTCAGCATCAGACAGCTGCCAGGGATGGAAACGGTGGTCAGGGAATGGATTTTGTGGCGGGGACCAAAGGCAATGGCTTCAGTCTTCCCAATATGTAGTCGGAGGAAATTTCTGCTCATCCAATATTGCATGTCGGACAAGCAGTGTGGCAAATCAGACAGGAGGAGTCAATAGAGGTGGTGGTGAGATAGGGCTGGGTGTTGTCAGCGTACAAGTGGAACCTAATCTGCTTTTGGATGATGTCGTCGAGGGACAGCATGTAGATGAGAAAGAGGAGGGGGCCAAGGATAGATCCTTGGGGGGACACCAGAGTTAATGGTGCGGGAGTGGGAAGAGAAGCCGTTGCAGGTGATTTACCAGCTACGATTCAATAGAAAAGAATGGAACCAGGCAAAGGCAGCTCCATCCAGCTGGACAACAGAGGAGAGAGGCGTTGGATGACGATGGTGTGGTCAACTGTGTCAAAGGCTGCAGACAGGTCGAGAAGGACGAGGAGGGATAATTTACCACCGTCAGTCACATAGAATGTCATTTGTGACTTTGATAAGTGCCGTTTCAGTACTATGGTGGGGACGGAAACCAGATTATAGGGGTTTAAACATGGAATTGCAGGAAAGATGGGCACGGATTTGGGAGGCGACAACACGTTCAAGGACTTTGGAGAGGAAAGGGAGGTTGTTTGCAAGGACAGAGGGGTCAAGGGTGGGTTTTTTGAGGAGGGGGCGATGACAGCAGATTTGAAGGGGAGCAGGACAGTACTTGAGGAGAGGGAACCATTAACAATATCAGCTTTAATAGCTCCTTGTCACAATGGGTTCCATATTCTATTCACTTACGTGAAATACTTTGTTTAAATTGCCAATTTTTCTATGAAGCTACTGTTTATTCAACAGGGTTAGGGTTACACACTGTGCAAGTGTGCAGTATATTCAGTGGGGTAAGGGTTATTCACAGTGTAACTGTGCAGAGTTCCTGTTTATTCAGCAGGGTAATGGCCATTCACTGCAGGAAGTGTCACAACATAACTTGCAACAACACCATGGCCATTCACCAGGGATACCAACCTCCAGCCTGCTCAATGGGTGCTTTAGATTTCAAGATCCAATCATCCGATTTGTAAATGCAAACTTCTGATTGGAAAACCAGCTCGCATTAAAAACTTCAAATTCTGCAAACTACTCTCGAAATTTTCAAACTTCTCAATTCCGCCTCCAGGTATGAGTTAGGGACACTGTAAAACATCTCAATCATTCCCCTCTCTTTTTACCCCAAGTAAAATACGCAAGAATGAACTGTACCTTAACAGTTTTCAAAAATGCATTGTAGAGCTGTACAGAAGGAACCTGTAGTTTGCAGAATTCAATCTGCTCACAGTAAACTGAACACATGAAAGGGATTTTTCAGCATTAAATACACAACTTGAAAAACAGTAAACACTGTTCTGTGCATTCTGATGATGGAACTTAAGTGCACAGAATTTAATTTACCCACTTACATAGAATTAACAGCACAGAAACAGGCCATTTGGCCCAACTGGTCGATGCTGGTGGTTATGCACCACACGAGCCTCTTCTCACCCCTCTTCATCTAACCCTCGTTTAATATTGGGTTCTGGTGCAGGAATGCTGCCGCCAGCCTCGAAGAGGTTAAACATATACAGAGTAAACAATAAGAATCAGAATGAATTGCTGGCAATCTCCAGCATCTCCATGGACACCAGTCAGGTTCTGCCTTGCCAAACATAATTTCTCTCCGAGCTGAATTAAGCAATCCGATACTGGGTTCCAGGATCTTAGCAAGTGAGAGAATATCTTTTCTCTCCTCCAAGTTAAATTCCCAAACAGTGAACCCGCAATACAGCAGAGTATACACGGACGGGAATTCAACCGAGGGTGTGGAGGGGAGGAAACACAACCCAGTATCGCACTGAAAATTCAGAAAATACTAGCTACATAACTATAATGAAAGGATCTCGCAAAATTTGCCACTTACTGATCATTGCTTACTATGGCTGTATAAAAGTCTGAATAGGCCCTTAAGCCTCCATATTCTGATCTTTACAAGACTTTGCTGGCTTGTGTTACTGGGTTCCTTTATGTTGGTGCTGGGTAGTGCTATAACTCACCAGGATGAGATTTCCTATCCACTGCATTATAAGTTGCACATTCACAGCAGGCTTGTGAAAGACAATCTACACACCACAGCTAATTGAAACATGGGGCATTTTAACTGGATTCCATAGTATCCATGCTATTTTAGCTCTTTCCTTCTCCTCCCCACACACCCCAACCACAAATACCACCGTGCAAAAGAATGTTGATGGTCTCTACACTTTGCGGATCTCTCTGGATTTTCAAAAGGTGGTGTTTTTCAAACCGAAAATAACCGAGAGTTCCAAAGCAGTGTTGACTCTACCACACCATTACCCCACTGATGGCGAGTAACGTTAAAAAACTTTGCTGCCTTTTAGTGTGATGTTTGGGTGGGGGGTTTTTTCCCCGTCATGGTGATGGTGAGGGTGCTCAGTGCTTACACTGCATCAGCTGCACATACAAGCTTGCTTTGTTTGTAGAGAGGCCACAGAAAGCTTACTGGTGGTTACTAGGGCCAAATTCCCATGGCTTCAGCCATGTGCCAACACACAATTGCTCGAATTCCATCCTGCCCGCCACCAAATTGCGAAAGCCTCACAGGAAAATCAGATCGAGTACACGATCTATGCAGGAGGTAATTATGGTGCAGCATTACTGAAAAGTAGTTATATATGAATAAATATAGCAAATAACATTCCCTCGCAGTATTTTTTCATAAGAACACTGCTGCACGGAGCAGGATGACCACTGATAATCTACTAAGTGAGTACCCAGATCATGTGTTGCTGTGAAATCCCCTTTACATGTGGGAATATTTGTTGTTGCAAAATCCACGTGGAGGTTTGCCCAACAGTGAATATAATTCGAGGAACCGCTCGCTACAGTACTCCAGCTACATCCTCCCACACAGATTAATGGCCCCCTTCAACACACAAATCAAAGCACTGACAAGAGGATAAATGAATACTCTTCAGAAAACTACAACATACTAATTCAATCAAAAGGTTGCGATGTCGTCACTCTGGCAGAGTGAAGAGCTAATAGGTTGCATTTGTAAATCTGAACAAAATGTGGTTGGACCTCTAATTTATAATTCTATGAAATTATCTATGTACATTTTGTAACTATATGACTGTTGGATCCCCTCCTTGCTTACTGATTGGCCCAGCAGTGACTCAATTCCATAATCTGAGGGAAATAGTGGCCACTGGAAGTGCATAGGTTAATCCGAGCCACAACCTTCAGATACTGTGCAGTTCCAGCATTTTGCAGTTTTCTCGTAAATGGAGATTTCACCCCGTGAGGGAATGACGCAGGCTAAAGTTTTCCGTACGGTTTACCCAGAAACAACCTGGAATTATGATTACAGAAAAACTATAAATTAATCTTAAGGATTACATGGAAAAAGATCACGATGATAAACAAATGCCTACCCAAAAATGGACAGGAAATCTTAAGGTCCTGCAGGGTGGAAGTAAAGTCAAAAACTAAATTCACTCCATTCACAGAAAGCTCACTGTACCTTCTTCAAAACGAATAGCTGGGGGCCACGAGTTAATTCAGTATCTGCTGTGTCATGTAGTAGAGCTGGTTGTCCAAACTACAGCCCCCTGCCAGTCTGGCCCTTGAAGCCCAGCCAACTCAGCCCTATACGCACTTAAATTTCTTCCCCCTCTCCCCCCTGTAAACTGGAGGTCCTGAGAGGTATGTTAGTGCTGGTGCCTTATTGGTGGATAAATCCTAACCCCAAGATCTGTTAATATCAGTAACTTGAGATATCTGCAAATTAATGGGAACATTGATGTGTGCGTCTGTGTGTGAAGTGTGTGTGTGTATTCTCCCAAGTCACTACAGCATGCAGATTTAAAGCGTGGGCAATTCTACAGAGGGCTGTGGATTTTGCCAGTGATTCTCATCACTGTGATGTCCTGGTCTCAGCCCAGATAACCAGGAGAGGCAAATAGGAACATGATTTAAAAAAGAGATATATTTAGGGAGACCATTACCCTCGACAACTCCAACACTAACAGTCTGATCGAGAGCTACAAAGGCAAAGGCATGGGAGTAGGTACCTTCCCATCATCCTGGCTCTGAATGGTCTGTGGCAGAGAGAGAGAGAGAGAGAGAGCAGAGAGCACCTCAACATAGCCCCAAAAATGGCTTTAAAATGACAAGTGTATCATTTAACAGTGCAGCTGAGGTCTGATCACAATATTAGCATTCAATAACACTCCACATTGAGAAAATTGAGCATTGTTCCCAGCCCAGACTGGCCTTGTAATGCAGATACATTGAGTGTTAAAATAACCTAATGCTATCCCTGTAAAGCTGCTTACTGAGGATCCCTGGTAGTCAAGTCTACATGAGGTCTGATATTGCTCATTAGGTGCATGTACAACAGGAAAAGCTTTTAAGCTGTGCCTGAGCCACATAAGACAAGACACTTCAGAGAAACATGCAAGTCTGTTGCTGCGGTACAAACATAAAAGAACACGACAGACGCACCAGGAAGCGAAGCAAGCTGGCTGAACCCAACTAACGTCCCCAGTCAGCAACCACAAGCACATCCAGCAGGTATCATGTATGCAGCCACTGCCACAACCCTTGCTTATTCTTCAGGAAGGGCAAAACCAAGCCACACTGAGATAGTGACAGAAGGGAAGGGAGAACAGAAGGAAAAACAGAGAGAGAGAGAGAGAGAGAGAGAGAGAGAGAGAGAGAGAGAACAGAAGGCAGAAGAAGGGAGAGAAAATATAAAGCTTTAGTCACCTGACTGGTTAGGGGAGTGGCTGACCAAATCACGAATGGGAGGCATGCCTAAGAAAAAGCAAGAGAACCATAAAAGGTGTCAGGGTTCAATATATTCTCAGCTCGCTTCTGATCAAAGATTAAAACTGAGCTCTCCCTCATCACAATTAAAACAATTATAAAAACATATTTCCAAAATTTGACCCAGCAGTTTATCAGTCACCCTTCATTTTAATTGCGTGTTTTTAAGCTGAAGCTATCCCAGGACACAGTGCACCGGACAGCGGCTCTCTATAGCATTATACTACAGCAAAACTGACTTATTTAACAGCACTTAACCGCAACAATTTCTATCAGGAATAAACTCACCAATGGCAGCCCAAATCACAAGAATTAGACATTATTCAATGATAGAGCTTTGATACAGCATGGCCTCTTGGATGGAAAGGAAAACCAAAAAATGAAGAGGTACAAGTGGGGTGCGATGGCGAGGCTCTGCTTCACCATTGCATGTGGATTGAACAAGTGAAAAGGCTGGTGAGTGATTGGGCTAGGTTTGCTTAAAGACTGTCGGAGCTGCCATTTTTCAGATAAAACATTAAAGCAATGCAAAAGATCTCAAGCCATTATTCGAAGAGCAGGGGAGTGCTCCCGGTGTCCTGGCCTACATTTATCCCTCAACCAACGTCTAAAAAACAGATGATCCAGTCATTTATTTCATTACTGTTTGTGGGACCTTGCTGTGGCAAATTGACTGCTATGTTTCCTACATTACATTACAACAGTGTCTACACTTCAAAAGTACTTAATTGGTTGTAAAGCACTTTGGGACGTCCTGAGGTTGTGAAAGGCGCTGAATAAATGCAAGTGAATTCTTTCTCTAATTTGGTATGCACTGGGCCAAAGTCACAAAACACAGGGGCTAATATAAAAGCATATTAGACAGGTTAACGCCGGGGCCCGATGGGAAGTTTTAACACAAAGGACAGCAATAAACGGAAATCCCCATAGTCAACATCTTGAGCAGTCACAATATCAACACAGCAATGGAAACGTTCAGCTTTAATATCCAGTACATGACATCAACTTCAGTGACCCCTTAATGGACTGTGCAACTTTACTGATAACTAGCCCCCCACTCAGGCTTCAATACAATAGAAGGAAGTCGGCTGAGAAGGCCAGTCGCCCATTGGTGTGAAAAGTACCCAAAGTCGGTGCTAGGAATGCAGGAGGATGATGCTCCATAGGGAGTCTTCAGCACAGCACACCTGCCTCACCTCTTCATTCAGCAAATGGAAGACTTAACCCTTAGATTGCCAAAGGGCTCAGGGAGATGCCTGCCTTCCTGGGCCAACTTGTTTTGATCGTTTTCAGCACGTGATACAGCACTGATAAATGCTTAGCGATCCAGGCACTGAGAAAGGAGGGGGGCCTTGATGACAGTGTTAACCCTAACGTACGCTTCAATCCTCACTCTGCGGCCCCATTCCATCCCCTTCTTTCCCCTTCCCCATCTGCTCTTTCTAAAACTTAAAATTTACTTTTTCAATCTGATCTATCCCTTCCTTCCCAGAATGAAAGAAATAAATCAAGCAACACATCCAGTGAGAAATACTCGCCGTTCGAGTTGTGTAGACTGCCATAACAGGGTTAGGGGAGGGGAAGGTGACAATCGCCTCCCATTATTGTGATGAACTAGCAAAAGTTCAGTAAAAAAGCTGCCAGTTTGCTGGCAATGGCAAAAAGCTGCCACCTTCACAAAGTATACAGAGCTGCCCCTGATAGCAACCGTAGCAGAATTATGCCTGTTGGAGGCAACCATGTCTGGTTGCCACTTTGTGGGAAACACTGGGCAATATACAGTGGTTATCTATATGGTCACAGATCGAGAGTTAGAAGTGAACATGTGCAGCTGCTGTGGAAACTGCCCCACAATATAAACGGGGCACTTTCTACCACTGGGACACACAGCTGGTACTGAAATATAACTGTGCAAGTCTTCTCAGCAAGCTTTTATTCATGAATCTCAGAGACTGGCATCAATTGCACATTAAAATATCGTCTAAAACTCACAGAAAAGGAGTTTGCAGACGTCTATTAAAGAACACTCTTGGAATATTTTTTTTTTATAATAGCAGGGAGTTAAGGTAGCTATAATCACCAGCAATTGGATCGATCGTTTTCACAACAGAATCCCACAATCTGTGTGGGCTCAACATTAAAAAGAGTTTCATAAACCTGTACATTTTTCACTTTGAAAGAGTCGCTCCATTTGTGTTATCTAGCCAGGAACACTACATCCTGTGGCTGGGGAGGGAGTACAAGAACGAAAGAACAGAGAGTAGAATGCACAGCAGCACAATGTACTGATACTCCAGTGTGCTGTGCAGAGCAGGAGTGCTGTATTCTTTAGGATGCATCTGCAGAACGGCTTAGTGCATCTGTACTTAAATTAGTGCCAGAGTCTAGCATTACAACCACTTGTCGCTGCAGGTGAACTTTCCAGATGTTAGCATAAAGGTCGCTACACTCGGTCTTCAGGGAATTTAGACAACTGAGCAACTACAATGGCAGCAACAGACCTGGTTAACAGAATTCCCATCTGAAGACAGGAACAGTGCTTCAACAGGCTGCAGATTCATTCCCCAAAACATTCAAAAGGAGAACAGTTTTACATGCACTATTAATTGATTCTTTCCTAGAATGGTGGAATCGAGCACTTAACTAAACCCAATACTCTAGTCACTGCCATTATCTTCAGTAGAGTGATCGCCTAGCACGAGTGTTGAAGCAGTAAGGATAAGCAGGTATAGTCGAGCTGCTGCAACTGAGCAAATTTGATGCAATACATTTTTGTCAGAAGTTTAAGCACTGCTGAAGGCAGATGAGGAAGTTATTGCTTTGTGTTACTTGCGTTTTTGCAGAATTGGTTACCTGTTGGAGTTTTGCTGCTGTATTGCAGCTGTCCGTTGGTCACTGGCTGCACAGTAACAGCACGGCCTCCAGACTGGCTGGTCAGTACTGGTGTTGCGGTCCCAGCTGCCGATGGTAGCTGCTGGCCCCTTTTCAGCAGTTGCTTTTGCTCCTGGTGTCGAAAGCGTGGCGGTACTTCACGAGGTGGATATCGAGACAAGGCTTGCTGCTGAGTGTTGGCTGGGACCCGCTTGGCATTGCTATTGTTGCTGGTAGTTGTGGAAGTGCCGCTGTTAGGGTTGGCAGGCTGAGGCTGGCTTTGACTGGTCTTGGTTGGTTCTGGCACTGGAGAGGGGAAAAAAAATAAGTTAGCACCTACTGCATGGACAGCTTACTGAACATTCGCTGCATCAATGAGCACTGGCTAACAGGAATGGGGTGGTTGGGGGGAAGAAGGAGCGAACACGTTCTGAATCTGGTTAATTTCATGTCCAAATTTCTGAAAAATACTAGCATTGGATAGCAAAAATGCAGAGCTTCCTGTTACTGAAGAGCTTTACGGGTTTCCCACTTTCTCTCTCTCCTCGTCAGGAAAGGAATGGTGCAAGTTGTTGGGAAAAGAATGGGCTGCATGAATGCACACTGAAATCTTTCGCAGCTTAACAAAGAATTCTAACATTATTTATAAGAATGTTCGCACCAGACCAGCCCGACTACAGCTGGATAATTTGGAGCCCAATGTGGGAGCTCATGCAATTAATGTCAATCCAAGTACTGAGTGCAAAATGGGGCTGCAAGGTTGCTTCAAGAGCAAATACCCAAATACACTGGATGAAGAGAAGCTGCAACAAAAAACCTCTGCACCTACAGCCTGCTGGCAAAGCATACCAAGTCTCTCCTGCAATATGCAATCTCACAGTTGGTTTAATGTTCCTTCAAAGTGCGACTCACAGGAACAGCAACATTTGCCAAGTATTTTTATTGGATGGCTCACTATTTCACCTTAAATGCCTTTAAGAGATTAACATAAGAACTAGGAGCAGGAGTCGGCCATACCGCCCCTCAAGCCTGCTCCGCCATTCAATAAGATCATGGCTGATCTTCGACCTCAACTCCACCTTCCTGCCCTATCTCCATATCCCTCGATTCCTCTCGAGTCCAAAAATCTATCGATCTTAGCCTTGAATATACTCAACGACTGAGCATCCACAGCCCTTTGGGGCAGAGAATTCCAAAGATTCACAACCCTCAGTGAAGAAATTCTTCATTTCAGTCTTAAATGGCCGACCCCTTAGCCCGAGACTATGCCCCCTAGTTCTAGATAATTTATTTTTTATTTGCCAAATTAGGCACTGCTGAAAGGTCCCCGACAACATTTTCAGGGGTGGAATTTACCCTAGAGCACGTGGTGTGGTATTCAACCAAAACTGCGCAGACAGGAAATGTACATCACACAGCATGTAAATGGAGGCTGCATCCATGCAGCATTCTGCATCCCTCGTGTAACAGAATGCTACACAAAAATACTGTATGCTTCAAAGTACACCAAATACAAACTTCTGACCACAGTAAAAATGTAAATCCGGTTCATTGCTGCTCTTGTTGCCACCTGGAGTAGAAAAGGGCAAGGCCACGCTTAGCATCGATTGGCAATGCTCGCACCCCCGGCCCATATAGCCAGCATTACCCACACTAAACTACTGAAATCATTGGAAGGCTCCATCTTATTCCATTGTCTCCAACCACCTTGTATAAAAGGCTGTGAATAAAATCCTTCCTCTGTTATACACTACCCCCTGCCACACAAGATACTGCAGACAAACTTGTTACAAGTCTCATACAGAAATAGATTGGAGTGCAATAACTGTAGTACTTTTAAATCTTCACATCATTAGGGCTCAATGCAAAAGAGAAACAGCTAAAAACCTCAGCATTACTTTCAAGGACACAGAAAATAGGTATTTATTCCTGTGCACAGCAAGCCTCCCCCTCACCCCCCGCCCCCACCAACCCAAAGCAAGGCTGGCACGGCACTGACCTAATTTTCTGCTATTTCACAGCTGAGTGACTACTGACAAGAGGCAGGCAGAAGAGCTGTCCAGGCACACGGCAGTTGAAAGCAGACAGCTCAGTGGATGGTCACGATACTGCACAATTCTGATTACCTGAATTCTTCTGAAGCAATCTGCTGGATTTCCCTCCAAACAATACACCCTTTCCGCTCTCTTCCCTCCCAAAAATTCTAAACCGCATCCTCTTGGTTAGCTGGGCTCAGTCTCAATTATTCTAATTGACTTTGTGAGTAGCGTGTCTGTGCCAACGGTTAGTGTGGAATATTGAGCTGGGTGGGTTCATGTAGCTCCCTTAGCTCATCGGTCCTACTGTACATTTCCAAATTCAAAGGGCAGGAGGGTGTTTGCCCAGAAGAGGCCAAGCAGACACACCTCCCCCTGCACTGCAGACACTCGCTTTCTGTTCCATTCTCGATGGCAAACTTTGAAGCTCAGTGTCAGTGATTGCTACAGATCTGAAGGTTAATGCTTCATGTGTTTGCTGCACAAACGATCAACTGTGCAAGTCAGCTAACAGCCGTGATATCTCGGGATCTGAAGGCTCCACTAGGAATGAACGCACCTTTATTACAACAGAGCGGATGGATTGAGCTCAAACGGTTATTTAAAAAAAATTAATTCTGTACAAAATAAATTCTTGGTAATATCTGAAGACAGTTTCACAGCAACTAGAGTTTTCAAAATATATCTAGAGATCAGCTGTCAATCCCTTAAATATTAAAATGGAACAGACACAATTCAGTTGCTGCAGACAAGAAATACAGATTCAGCACCACTGTTACTAGGATACAGAGATCAATTATTAACTATCAGCAATACAGCTAAACAAGCATAAACTAAGATGATGCACTTTTAAAGGTGATGTATAATCCTTTAATGAAGCTTTCTGCTATTTTCTAAATACAAAGGAAGACCTTGCATTCTATAGGGCGTTAACACATTGCAGAAATGTCTCAAAGCACTTCACAGTGAATTACCTTGAAGTGCAGTGACATGTATAGACAAATGAAGCAGCCATTTTGCACACAGCAAGATCCCACAAACAACTAGCTAAGTGGTGCTGGTTGAGGGAGGAATGCTGTCCTGGCTGAGTTCAGGTAACTAAACACGGACCAGGATTTGAGCAATAATCATTCTCACAATAATATCACAAGAACCCAAGAACAATTAGAGCCACTACAACCAGTGTTAGCGCATCAGTCGCATTACTGAATCGGTTATACAGATAAAGTTTATGCACATTTATTGAGAATCTAACTTTGAAACCTTGCCCTGGCATCTTTATAACAATGTTCACATCTCTGCTTCACTGTATCTACTCCATTCAGACTATAATAAATTAGACTCAAGTAACAACCATGTTATTATTATTATAATAATAATAATAATAACAACCCCTTAATAATAATGTCTGGGCAAAATTCTGACGTGTCCAAGTATCATTCCCTCCAGCTTCAAAATGCCGAACTGACAGCTGCGTGTAAGTGCGTCACTGCCTAGTGAAGAAATGCATGCAGTACAAGAGGAGCGGAATGGGAGCAGGAGAGGAGCTCAGCGAGTTTGTCCACGGAGTCTCCCAGGTTTGATCACCAGTTTGTGCTGAGCTAGCATGGCATGGCACTGGTAGAGGTGCTACAACTAACCTTAGACATGCTGGGTTAGGGGGAAAATCAGTTTCTGATCACCACTCAGTGGCCCTTGCCAGAGGTGCTTGTGTGCGAATGTCAGGTGAGGACGGGTAGCTGTGATTTCGCATAATGGTTGTCTAGGCTGTCACTCCAGGGCAGTACCGAGGGAGTGTCTTTCGGATGAGACATTAAACCGAAGCCCCCCAATCTGGCCTCTCAGGTGGACGTAAAAGATCCTATGGCGCTATTTCGAATAATAACAGGGGAGTTATCCCCAGTGTCCTAGCCAATAGTTATCCCTCAATCAATATCACTGAAAAAAACAGATGATCTGGTCATTATCATATTGCTGTTTGTGGGAGCTTGCTGTGCGCAAATTGGCTGCTGCGTTTCCCACATTACAACAGCAACTACACTTCAAACAGTACTTCACTGGCTGTAAAGCACTTTGGGACATTCGGTGGTCATGAAAAGCGTCACATAAATGCAAGTTTTTCTTTCTTTCTGAATTGCCTGCAAACATGAAGAAAGGCCACTTGGGAAAGATACTGGAAGAGCCCACGTAACTACCAAGGAAGGAGACAACGGCCCAGAAATTGATCTCGCTCTGTTCCCGCGGGGGTAAGGAGCAGGCGCGATCTCTCACTCCGCGTTGGCTTTTTCAGATCCAGCTCGCACGAACTTGATGTTCCAGACATCAGCTGGGCAGTGCTTGCGTATCCCACCGGCGTAGTGAATTCGTGCGAGCTGTGGGATCACGTGACTCAGTTAGAGCCAATGGCAGCACACCATCTTCCATTCATAAGTTTCACATACGTGCTGTGAAAGCTATGAATCTTACACCCCCCCAAAATAACAGCTAAACCTCAATTAAATTTTTTTAAAAAACCATCACATTAATAAAATAAGTATAGTTAAATAAATTAACCATTTTAAATAAAAAATTAAATTTTTGAAAAAATTTAAAATCTTTTAAAAAGTTATAAAAATAAACTTACCTGTCTTTAAAGTCTCTAAAAAAGATATACCTGTTAAAAAAAATACTTAATTCACTACTTACCTTGTTAAAAGTGGGTCTTACTCCTCCTTTTTCCATTTCTAAAATCTTCCGTCCTTACCTGCGCGTCCAAAGCACGAAGTGCACAGCGTGCGCGCAGCCTGTAGCGCGCACGCGATGCACCGAGGAACCGCCCCCTTTTCAAAAGACCAAGTGTCGGTTTTCAGCGCATGCGCAGGGCATGCAGAAAACCGGCAATTGGAGAGAGAATACGCGAGAGTATGCAGTGCGTACTCTCGCGCAGCGGGATGAATTTTTGGCCCAACGTCTCCAGGAGAGGAGGGAGGGGAAAAGAAAAGCACAGGCATAGCAACAGAAAGGGTGGAGGAGAAGGAAAGCAATCTTCCACATGAAGGTAATCCTACAGCAGGACCACAGAAGCACGAAAGGGTTTTAATATCTAGCAATAGCTGCCCCTAAACCCAATTTTCATTATATGAAGGAACAGTCAATATTTTCTTTATCCCATTCATTGCACTCAGAATAAATTGAACGCAATATTCTATATCTGATCATTTAATAAACACTAAGGCGTCATCAAAAGGTAACGCCATTCCTGTCCTTGAGACTGCATATTATCCATGGACAGCAAAACAATATCACAAGATCTACCCTGTGCCATTTATAGAGGATCACAAGGTTTATCCTGCTTCACTTAAAGGAGCTGGGGCAGATTTTCAATAAACACCATTAGCTTTGTGGTCTGCTAACAAACAGTTTTATACTGTTCAGTTTCCTATTTTTATATTAAACAGGACAGCCAGCACAATCAGAACACTAACACCAAACCAATTTTCAATGACTGAAGTCTCTACTCTGCTTGCAATGGAAACTGCGTTCAGGTGCTGCAATTCCACCACAGCCGAACAAAACAGTAACTGCCCTGCCATATTTTTAATATAAAAAGGGCTATGAACTGAAGAATTAGTTCCACAGGCCCACGTTTGGTCTCCAGTCTGTGCTGAGTTCGCAGATCAGTTGGGGAAGTGATAGAGGCGCTACCATTGGCCATTGCACTCAAGTTAGGGTAGGGAAAAGGCAGCCAGGATTCCCGCTCCTGATCACTCTGCAGCAACGCCTACTGGATATCACGTGTGGAGTCAGGTATTATAATGGGATAAGGAAATGGCAGAGAAATTAAACAAATACTTTGTGTCTGTCTTCACGGAAGACGACGCAAAAAACTTCCCAGAAATACTGGAAAGCCCAGGGTCAGCGAGAATGAGGAACTGAAAGAAATTAGTTTTAGTAAGGAAAAATAGTACTGGAGAAATTAATGCGACTGAAAGCCGATAAATCCCCTGGACCTGATGGCCTACATCCTAGGGTTTTGAAAGAGGTGGCTAGAGAGATAGGGGATGCATTGGTTGTTATTTTCCAAAATTCCATAGATTCTAGAACGGTTCCCGCGGATTGGAATGTAGCAAATGTAACCCCGCTATTTAAGAAAGAAGGGAGAGAGAAAATGGGGAACTACAGACCAGTTAGCCTGACATTAGTAGGGAAAATGCTAGAATCTATTATTAAGGACGTGGTAACAGGGCACTTTGGAAAAAAATAATAGGATTGGGCAGAGTCAACACAGATTTATGAAAGGGAAATCATGTTTGATGAATCTGTTTTTTGAGGTTGTAACTAGCAGAATAGGTAAGGGGGAACCAGTGGATGTGGTGTATTTGGATTTTCAGAAGGCATTCGATAAGGTGCCACACAAGAGGTTATTAAACAAAATTAGGGCTCACGGGATTGGGGTAATATACTAGTATGGATTGAGGATTGGTTAACGGACAGAAAACAGAGAGTAGGAATAAATGGGTCATTTTCGGGTTGGCAGGCTTGGGGCCTGGGAAACCAAATATTTGTATTGTCTTTCTCAAAACTCTGAACTTAAACATTCAATGAACACACAAACCCCAGGTGTGGGGCGAGGGAAGCAGGGCTCCCAATGCTGACTGCTGTCCAATGGAAATGCACGCTCGGGGATATCAGGGGCCAAGAACAGAATCGGGTTTCGAGTGCGATGTCCTCCACAGTCAGATAGCCAATCCTCACCGCTGAGCTTCACAGGCGAATTGCTCACCGGTCAGAGGGCTGGTGGTACCCATGAAACCCTACCCCCAGGCTTAGTCAGCAGTTTCAGGAGAAAATGAGAAATAAATTCTCGGGGAAGGGGAAAAGAAACCAGTTTCAAACCAGTTTGAATCTAGGAAATGAGTGAACAGGTGAGGTCTATACTGGCATAAAAGTTACAAAGCAGGGACAGGAACCTTGAAGTGCAGTGACCATTAAGCAGGCAAATCTGGCAGCTAGTTTACACAGCAAGATCCCACAAAACAGCTGAATGGCCAGTTAATGTGTTACTGGCAGTAGGGATATACTGAGAGAACTACTTACTCATTAAACAGTTGCCCTGAGATCTTTAACGGGGGAGGGAAGGGAGGGGGGGGAGGGAAGAGAAGGGGGGGGGGGAAGGAGGAAGAGAAGGGGGGGGGGAGGAGGAAGAGAAGGGGGGGGGGAAGGAGGAAGAGAAGGGGGGGAAGGAGGAAGAGAGGGAAGAGGAGAGAGGGGAGGGGGAAGGAGGAAGAGAGGGGGGGGAAGGAGGAAGAGGGGGGAGGAGGGGGGAAGGAGGAAAAGAAGGGGGGGAAGGAGGAGAGAAGGGGGAGGGGGAAGAGGAGAGGAGAAGGGGAGGGGGGAAGAGGAAGAGAAGGGGGGGAGGGGGGGAGAGGAAGAGAAGGGGGAGGGGGGGAGAGGAAGAGAAGGGGGAGGGGGGGAGAGGAAGAGAAGGGGGGATGGGGGGAGAGGAAGAGAAGGGGGGAGGGGGGGAGAGGAAGAGAAGGGGGGAGGGGGGGGAGAGGAAGAGAAGGGGGGAGGGGGGGGAAGAGGAAGAGAAGGGGGGGAAGAGGAAGAGAAGGGGGGAGGGGGGAGGAAGAGAAGGGGGGAAGAGGAAGAGAAGGGGGGAGGGGGGAAGAGGAAGAGAAGGGGGGAGGGGGGGAGAGGAAGAGAAGGGGGAGGGGGGGAGAGGAAGAGAAGGGGGGAGGGGGGGGAGAGGAAGAGAAGGGGGGAGGGGGGGGAGAGGAAGAGAAGGGGGGAGGGGGGAAGAGGAAGAGAAGGGGGCGGGTTAGCAGACATTCCAGGCAGTTTTATATTAAAGACGGGCCACTGAAACAGCTGCATATCCAACTGCCATCGACGTCACTCAGCCTTCATAGACCCCCTGGTACCATATAGATTCACATTTTCATTGGCCACGAGGCTCCATCGGCTTCTTAACAGTGATATTTTTTTCAGGAGCAGCAGCACCAAAGAGGAAGGAGCAGAGTCATCAGTCTCCATTTGACCACTTTCTTGGGACCAGACATTTAATATCTCCCCATCCCTGCACTACACAGCCCTCTCACCCCTAGGCGCTCCCACATTCCAGACCTATTCACACTTACCCCACCACCGCGACAACATTATCCCACCATGAGCAATGTCATGGAGATCAACTAGTTTAATATAAAACCAGCTAAACATTCCAACAAATTATCCAATCATTGTGAATACTCTTTGCCAGAAGCATTGTGCCGGACAACATTCTGTGGCAAGTTAAGCAATCAGTAATAGCACAATAGCTGCCCACAACGCCAGCCCTTGTAACCATAAAACGCTACAAAGCAATCATCATCTCGTTGTGCTATTGTGTACTGGACAAACTGTTTATTCAAAGGGATATCAGCACATGCTGGCAAAAGCACCAATTACAGACAGCAAATCAGCAATACCCAGAATGTGTCCCTTCTACTGCACCAGAAGAGTGCTCCCTCTTTTGCTAACCATCAGAATTTTATCTGCACAGCACATCTACCCAGGTCTCAAGAAATTAGATTTAAAAACACAGGCCGCTGCTCGAGTCACGATATCTGGGTTGGACAAAACCATTCAAACCATTTTACCGGGCAACTTTTTGCTAAATGTAAAGATATTTCGGGTGAAGGTATCCCTCTTCAAGCAACGTGCAGCCCTTTAGATTACGGGTTTGTCTCCTTTATTGATTTGAGCAATTGTGGAAGTGCAGTTTTCCTGTTGTTGCCGAATCTGCCCCTCAGTACTGAAGAGAGGGATTCAGCAACAGCTCACTCCGTTATAGAGCCACTTCCATCCCCACAATATAGAACCAGGATCAGAGCCTCAACCAGAGCACAATGACATGAAGGGGGTTCTACATTATCTGCTCTAAGCGGTGTGCTGTATCTCAGTGGCTGCTGCAGTGAGTATCCAATCACTGGGTCCAGCCAGGTGGACTGCAATGGACTTTGCCAGCTCTGTAAATTCCCGTGCACTAACGATCACATTTACCTCGAGTAAAACCGACAAGTACCATGTTATTATCTGGAATGTTAGAAACTAGGGGTGCCTAAAAAGGTATATGGCTACACGAATAATACTGTGTTTAAATGATAAGTTTCGTTTTCCTGGAAAGCTTGCATTAGAATTTGAGACAGTCTTTTTAATCAGTTAGATTAGGTGAAACATAAACATTCCACACGGGGGCCCATAGGATGGCCCTGCCAGGCTAGTTATCTGTTGTTTGTAAGTCAGGGTTTTGACTTTGTTAATGTATCTTTAATTTGGCCAGTGAAGGCCCAACCATGTTTCTTCCATTATTACTAATAACCATATTATAATCTCCACAGATAGAATTTGGAGTTTGTTTAGCAGAACTGCTTGTGTAAATAATTAAAAGTTAATTAGGAAAAGACATAGAATGAAAGGATTTTGAGGAGGCTATGCTATCCATCTTAGAATGGGCCATTTGCTAGATGAAGGTGAGATAGCCCAAGCAGCTGCAAATTGCTATGTATTTTGAAAGGGACAAAAAGGTATAAAACAACAGCTATTGAACACTGAAAGCAGCGTAATTCATGGAAAGTCTGGCTATGTAAAAGTTCTCAGAGAAAAGATCACAGCAGAAAAGGGGAGGGAATCATGAAGGTCAGAATGGTGAGATAGCAACTGGTTAATGTGCGACAGCTCTGGCTGGGGCCATGATTAAGGAGGACAGGGCTGGGCCTTGTACTTGCTGGGTTAAGGAGGAGAGAGTCAAAAGAGCTAGGATGGATTCCAATGGAGGAACCTTCAAAATGTAAAAACAAGATAGATAAATTGGATGAAGTAATGAGACCCTTTTTTGGGGAGGGCTTTCATCCAAGAAACAAGACAAAGAACTTGAGCTGTCATTGGTTGATGAAGTTTTGGAGGAACCTCTATAGGTTAAATGGTCTTGTCAATAACTTGGCCTCAGGCCCACCCCTAAAAAAAATAAAAAGTGACACCCCAAGGGCTTGCACACAGACGGTGGAAGGGAGAGCCGAACAGAAGTTGGGCTGGTCGAACCCTCTTTTGAGTGTGATCCCATGCTCACCATCGAAGGCCATAGAGAGAGAGAGAGAGAGAGGCCAGAAGCCAGAGACCTGTTCACGCATGTCAGCCGTCTGTCTGATCGGGTCCGGTACCAGCTGCTCATCACGGTCGTATGTTTTTGCTGTATTACTTGTGTTGTATCCCGTCCTAAACTCTGATTAAACACAATATACCCACCATATTGGTTTGCACTCGATCCTGTTTACCAGAGATACGTGAATTTCTACAGGAAATCCCTGCCCAGCAACAAATACTTACTCACGGGCGAACTGCAATTTTTGTTCATGATAATGGAGGCAAGCCTTGCAACATGGGGACGTGCCTCACAACCATCACCCCAACCCCACCCCCGCAGTCAGAAGTAAAAGTGGTGTCTTTCTATCAAATGATTTAATATGATTGTCCTTCAAAGGGATAGGGCAGAACACAGGGATGAGGAAACAGCATTCAGATCATCCAGCAAGCTGTCTCTATGTTCTTCTGAGGACTCCCTCCGATTCTGCCGCACAGGAGTAAATATTTATATCGGAATGCATTCCGAGTGCCTTCAACTCCTTCCCGTCTTGCACAGAGCCCTTATCCTCACCCCCCAAACCCTGTTGAATCGGGAAATGCTTCAACTAAATTTGCGCTCACTTCAGTTGCTGGCAATCGATTCCGCAAGTTAACCAAGTTTAAAGTAGTTGCTCCTCAAGTTACATGTAGCCCCTTGCAAACTTAGTTTCATTTCCCTTGTTGCATTGAAGTCTGGTGGAAATACAGTTGCGATGGATTGACAGTTTAGTGAACTGTAGCACTCCGCTTCTGGTTTTGCTTTTCAACTGGTGAACCTCATTCTTCTGTCAACGTTATTTTAAGTTTAACAGCTGAAAGCTGAGCTTGACTAAATGCTGCAAGATCACGCTTAAAAGAACCCCCCCACCCCCCCTCCCCCCCCCCCCCACCTTAAAAACTGGATGCAAGGCTTAAAGTCAGAGGTGACCTCAGTCAGTTCGCTCCACACTCAGCACACCCGACGCAGCCTAAACACTTGACTATCACAGCAGAGAGCCAGGAGAAATCTGGAGATTCAGGAAAAAAGGACCTCCCCATTGGAGAATGTGTAACAACAACAGCAGCCAATTCTGCCAAAGTCAGTTGCGTTGCTCAAGGGAGCCTTCCTACCGAACAACCAGAATAGAAACAAAAGCTCAAACACCAGGGTTTGAGCTAAGGCAGTGCAGACCAATTAGAGAATAATCACAGTAGAAAAATGCAAACCAAAAACTTCAGCTAACCTCCCTGGCCCATCTCCATTAATCTCCTGCACAGTTCCCCAGATAACTCAATGGGTAAGTGTACCACGTGTGGCACTCAGACATATTAGGAATGTCGTAGGTTTGATCACAGGTCCTGGAGCACGTTCGTCATTGGGGCTGCAATTAGCCAAAGCACATGGGGGTGTGGAGATGGGGTGGAGAGGGAGGAAGTGGAATTGACAGACGAGACCTTTAGCCAAGGCCACGCACTCTGATCAGTCTCCAATGAATTTTGTAGAGATGTACTTGTATATACCAGGTACTATGAAAGGTGGGCATGATTGCGATGCCCCATGTCAAATAACCTACCAACCTTGGTTGTATGGACTTACGAGAGGTCATCTGTATAAAGTACAGAAATGACATCTTTGTCTGTGTACTGCAGCATGAATCACCATCAGGAGACATGGAGGAAGGAGAGAAAGTCCAAAGGAAATTAGAGGACCTATAAAAATATCCCCCACTCATTGCAAACCCATGCTCCAGAAATCCCTCCCAAAATTCACTTCACACCCACCCCCCTTAACTGCTTTCCTCCAACATGTACTTGAGCTGCTTTTACGCTGTTTTTAATTAGGCAGCTATGAGCCAGCTCCCGGCCTTCACACTGTTCACTCAGTCTTTTGTAGCTTGAAGGCAGACCTGTTCATCCAGGTAAAACCAAGTCGACAGACTACAGGAAGCTGCATTAACAGTATGATTATCAGGAACAGGCGCACAGCTGTAAAAGCGGCTACGGTTGCTTCAGTTAAAGCAGAGCCGGAGTAATCTAAAACACTTTTATTATCTGAGTGCAACCAATGGGAGACGGGATTGATCTACCAGTACCATATTGAGGGAACCAGTCACCGCATTTCCACTGATAAAGCAACTAGATCGCATATTCCACCGCGGGGCCCAACAACTGATGTAAAAGTAAAAAGAGAGCGCGAGCAATACAGGAGATCGTGCTCCTGGGATAGTAGGCAAAAAATGCCAGCTTTAAGCCATCTTGGTTTGATAATCACACAAACACACTTCCATTTCAGCTCTAGTTCTTCAATTACCACTGTTAACAACTAAACCCTTTGAGGCCAAACAGAAACGCTCTTCCACATACTTTTGCATTGTCAGAAAGCAGGTTTCAAAGAACTAGTAATGTGCGCACACAAATTTAATAGTTATTTAAGGTATCTGATCTCATTCTCAACACTAGGAAATAATCACCAAAGTAAGCACGTTTGGGGTGTATGAAGCTTCACTGTTGTCACCCATTTTCATATCTGCAATAGTTTAAATCAGGTTCGTCTGCTTGGAGTAAGAAAATTATTTCAGGAGCCTCCATTTACAGCTACTTCTCTACATGCTTTTACACTGCACCTCCCCCAGCTCCTTTATAAAAAAACATGGCTCAAACCTCAAGTACTCAGCATACTAGTTACAAATCATTTCAAAAGATCTTGCTAATTAAGCAGCTGCTGTTACAGATTCTTCCCCCCCGGGGCACTATTTTAGGTGCCTCTCGAGATGAAATTCAGCTGCGTTTTAAGGGCTAGCCTTTACACATTCTTCTGGCAAATGCCGTCAAGAACATACTTTCAGAAAACGAAGACCCTGTAAATGCCCGACCTACAACTAACCTGAACAGAAGCCACAATTTGGGATTAGGATGGGGGGAGGTGGGAGGAAGAAAATATGACACGACAGTTTGAGAGGTTCTGGCGGCAGCCTTTTCCAACTTGTGTTGCTTTCCCACTCTGCAGATTTCATTAGAAAATGGAGGAGAAGCATGGTGTCATTTTACTGCTATAAAAGAGCACTGTTTGCCAACTCCTCCAGTAGTAGGGGCCCCAACGCAAAGCTGGGTTAACTTAAGAGAAGTCTAGCAACTTCCTACGCAGTCAGAGTAAATCGAAGGCAGATGGGACACAACTTTAGCCAAGCAGAATCAATATAACTTAGCAACACAATCCTAAAACTGAGAACAGCCGCAACGATACGCAAGTATGTTTTCAGCATGCAGCCCTGCAGCCAGACAGGGTTTTTCACCTCCTCCAGACTTTACTGTACATTTCCCATACTTGTCATGCCCCAAGGAGATGTCAGCTCAGGAATGTCGAGGGCCAGGCAAAGGGAAATCTGGCTTTCAGGCTGACACACGTATGCTGCAGTGCTGGAAGTTTTGTTGTAGGCGGGTGGGGGTGGGGGGGGGGGGGGGGGGGGAGGTGGAGAAAAGAGAAGAACTGCATCTGCATACGAGCTAACCGGTCAACATCTCAACGGCAAGCAGCACACACAAAACCGTACATCATTCAACACAGCAACATTAATTACATTAACATTACCATCTCCTCTTGCCTTGAATTTCTCTTAATGCCTCTTTACTTCTCCTGCCTTCCATCCCATCACAGACCTTCCCTTTTGTTCTTTCATCCCCGCCCCCATTTCCTAGCCCCTAAACTTGCTTTAAAATCTGTTCCATTTCCTGCTTTTTTCCAGTTCTGACGAAGGGTCTTCGACCTGAAACGTTAACTCTGTTTCTCTCTCCACCGATGCTGCCTGGCCTGCTGAGTTTTTCCAGCGTTTTCTGTTGTTATTTCAGATTTCCAGCATCCGCAGTATTTTGCTATTGTATTAATTACAAGCACATTCATTAACATCCAGTCGGATTTCAACTGGGTAAAGTAAAATCCACCCACTTTTTTCCTGACTTTCTATTAATCAAATGCCAAAAAAGGGAAAAGAACGAACGAGCTTGCATTTATACAGCGCCCTTCACCACCTCAGGATGTCCCAAAGTGCTTTACAGCCAATTAAGTACTTTCTTTTTTGAAGCGGGGTCACTGTTGTAATGTAGAGAAATGCAGCAACCGATTTGCGCACAGCAAGGTCCCACAAACAGCAATGAAATAATGACCAGATAATCATGGCTGATCTATGACCTAACTCCATATACCCGCCTTTGCCGCATATCCCTTAATACCTTTGGTTTAACAAAAATCTATCAATCTCAGATTTAAAATTAATAATTGACCGAGCATCAACTACTGTTTGCAGAAGAGAGTTCCAAACTTCTACCACCCTTTGTGTGTAGAAGTGTTTCCTAATTTCACTCCTGAAAGGCCTGGCTCTAATTTTTAGACTTTGCCCCTTAGTCCTAGACTCCCCAACCAGCGGAAATAGTTTCAATGTACTTCAGGAGGAAGGATTGGGAACCTAGGCAAAGTCCTGGCCGACATTCCTCCGCCAGCCAACACCACCAAAAAAAGATGAACTGGTTATTTATCTCGCCGCTGGTTGCGGCATCTGGCCGCGAGCAATTTGGCCGCTGTGTTTGCTTCTATAACAGTGACTACACGTTAAAAGTAATTAATTGGCTGTGAAGTGCTTTGGGACATCCTGAGGACATGAAAAGTACTACATAAATGCAAATTCTTTCACTTCTGTCAAACCCAGTTATCGTCACAGGAATAATGTTTGAGTGGGTAAACTAACCCACAGAATTTAAATCACAAGAATTTTATATAAACATGCCAGCCATCATGTCCAATAAGCCTTTTTCTGGCCAAACCTTCTCACCATACCCCTCAACCCCTTCTCCCTTCTCCCTTCCCAAAACACATCTAACTGCCCCGATGTACCCATTCAGTGTCCAAATTAATGATCCTCCCTTTCAACTTATTCCACTTACCCTTTGGGTGAAAAAGAGCCACTTAAATTCCCTTCTTACTCCAAACTTGTTCATTTTTGAGCAGTCTCCCCAGGTAGGAGTTCTAAAACAACGGGCTTAAAAAAGTGTCCATTTTAGGTCTTCAGTGCTTGAATGGCCTCAAATCTTTCCCAGCTCGCTCCTTTCCATTTGGTAGCAGCAGTAAACATAGCCACAGGTTTCTTGAGATCTCATTTCCAAATGATATAAATAATTGAATGGATTTCCTGAAACATTCAGTCCACTCACTGACAACCTTGTGCATCACAACAGAAAGTGACATTTCAGGCTTGCAAGTGGAGACAGAGTAACTTTGTAAAACAAAAATGAAAACCAAAAAACCAGCAAGAACTTAGGATAAATCCCAATTTCTGTTACTGGACGCTAAAGTTCACAGATCCAGCCGAAACCCATCGCCACCAGCTTATGAGCAATCTGTGGCTTTGTTTGTGGGGAAGGTGGGGGGGGCGGGGAAGAGGAGAATGAACACACTGTCGCCCAGAGTCATTAGAGCACAGTGCATGAAACTGGAACGTGGGGCTGAGAATAATTAACAATGAAGGAGTACTCAGCGATCTCAATGACCACTGTTGGGTTCAAAAACAGGAGAAAAGTCACAATTTCACCCATTTGACACAACCACTATTACTAGTTATATAAAGAAAACATCCTACATCATGAGCAGCCAGGACTTCTGCACAATTCTCTAAGAAACTGACTTGGAAAACCCCTCACCGATTTCTGAGGCCACGTCAGAGAACATTTGCAATTGCCTTATATTGGTGCTGTTCTAATTCCATAAAGCAAAATTACATTTCAGGTGGGATTCATTTCCTACACCGAGAACAGGCAATCACTTGTACTTCAAGCACAACTTTCAAATTACTAGAGCTCCAAACTGCCAACGTTTGCTCCTAATGCAGCAAGCTTTGTTGGTTTTCATTATCTGCATAAAATACTCCAAACATAAGCAGAGTTAAAATCACTATACAGGGGTCAAAGGAAGGTTACAATAATTCACAAAACAGCCAAGATCCATCCCCCATAATGTTCAACGGAACTGTTAATATTTCTTATGAGAGTCTGTGGTTGTACATCACCTTCACAAAGGCCCCATTTAGAACGACTTGGCTGTGCTCCACCAAACCACTGAAAATATATCTGGGTGGGAATTAATCAGACCTCAACTTCCTTAAAAGATTCTAACGATTTGCAGGAAAGTTGGTTTTTATTCTGTCCTCCCTCACATGCACACCAGTCCTGACCAGGATACCATTGCGAACTTACCCACAGGTGCAAAATGTCAATACGTTAAAAACACTTTCGTACCAAGAAATCCAATAGGGAATTCAGAAGAAACTTCTTTACCCAAAGAGTGGTGAGAATGTGGAATTTGCTAGCACAGGGAGTGGTTGAAGCGAATAGTATAGATGCATTTAAGGGGAGGCTAGATAAGCATATGAGGGATAAGGGAATAGAGGGTTATGCCGAGTTAGATGAGGAAAGACGGGAGGAGGCTCGAGTGGAGCATAAACGCTGGCATGGCCTGTTTCTGTGCTGTATATCCTATGTAATACTTATACCATAAAACTGAGTTCCAAACTATCGTGTCGGTGAGAGGCCAAGCAGAGGTCAGCACTTCCTGAAAGCAGGGAGGAGGGAAATGGGAAGGAGTCACCCCATGAATTGCTCTTCAAAGATACCAGTTTCAAAGCACCGCTGAGTGTGACTGAGGTTTGGTTAACCTCTTAGCCAAAGATGCTCAATAGTAGAGAAGTCTGAAAATGGAGCTTGGAAGAACATTTTTAAACAATCTTTCAGAGGATATTCTCACTCATCTGTCCTTCCCCCTCCCCTAAAAAAAACTAAACAAGATGGGTGAAAAGTGTTCTGCTCTCACAAACTTGTAGCATTGCCAATACATCACTGGAATCACAGGAACAGAGTCCAAACGTGGCACTGTTGAAGTCAACACTGCCTCCCAGCTTTCTAAGTCCTGAATAGCGTTCACACGGAATAGAATGGGGTTCAAGACATCACGAGGGCCACTGGACTCCATTAATTTGGACGTATACCACACAAAGTAGATCGCAAGGCAACAATTCAAACTGAACAAGATGGCATCATTATGTGAAGGACCTTGTGAAGGTCAGCAAAACCCAGAAATTGAATTACTGCCTTAAACTGAAGCAATTGTTATGCATGAGAGTCTATATAGCTTTAGAAAAATAATGTACTCAGCATGACAGAGAGTCTGACAGCGGTGAAATGGCAAGAGGATGGTTTTGTATGAGTGAAAGAAAATGGGATCACATAACCAGCACTACAGTAATAGAGTTTGCCAGAGAACAATATGACGGGTTCCTTAAGGAACTGCAACCCATAGCTCATCATGATTCTACATAAATACAATTATTCTCCAACACCCTACCCTTTCGAAAGGTATTCCCATCCCCTCAAGAAAACAGTTGAAAATTCTGCTTTGCCCCTCCAAGAGAAACAAAGTTTCTTCCAGCTGGGTTTCCATTTGAAATCTCAATGCCGTAACGGTCTGCCCCACAAGCTATTGTACAAGTTACAGAAGTCTCATTCCAGAATCTGCCACAGTTCCCAGAGCCACAATCACCCAGACAGGGCGGGTCGAGAGGAAGGCGTGAGCCATCACACTCCCACCAGGTCCTTCAGCATTTTATTTTCAGTACCGTGAGCACTTCCAAATGTTCAACGTCCCACGGCACTATTTCGAAGAGGAGCAGGGGAGTTATCCCCGGTGTCCTGACCAATTATTTATCCCTCAATCAACGTCGCTAAAAAAGAGATTATCTGATCATTATCACATTGCTGTTTGTGGGAGCTTGCGGTGTGAAAATTGGCTGCCGTGTTGCCTACATTACAAAGTGACTGCACTTCAAAAGTATTTCATTGGCTGTAAAGCGCTTTGGGACGTCCGGTGGTGTTGAAAGGCGCTACAGAAAAGCAAGTCTTTCTTTTTTTCTTTCTGAAACTTGTTCTCATCTCACCAAATGCCTGCTGGAACTTGCCCTAACTGGCCATTGCTTATACATGTCCATCAACAGCTATTCCACCATGGTGGCAATCACAACCAAGCCAAAAACTATCCTCACCCAATATTGTAACAGGAGCTGAATCCCTAGAGAATTCAGGGGCACCTAGGTCAATTGTAGTGCCCCTGCCTTCACCCCAGTTGAGATCAGCTAACTCAGCACTGAGCAAGAACTGACCCCGGGACCTCCCTGATGTGGGTGGATCCTCTACTCACTGGATAAACTGTTGGCCACTCACTACACATTTAATGAGGCTGAACATTTTTCTAGGTTAAATGCCCCATTTAATTTCCCCAGCAATTTGTCCAGTGTGTTTTGAGAGGGAGGGATTGGGTGGACAGAAAACAGATCCGAAGGTTTTACACATACAACGTATTGTTAGGCATCACAGCACTGCGCCACACCTAAATGGTCTCAAACACCTTGGTTTGGTTTAATGCATTATGAAGTGCTGTTCCTACAGAGATGCTGTTTACGGTACATTGGTATTCATCACATCACACATACTTAGATATTCAGAGATCGGACTACTGATCCATACCAAGAATCAATTCCCGCTGAATTCAGAGCAATGAATCATTTCCCTGAAGAGAAACCTTGACCATGCAGCTCAAAATCAATTTCACGGCAATCAGCGTAATCAACATAACTAGTGCCAAATCCAAAGATCAAGAAGCAAATACAATAAAACTGGCCACTGAATACAGGTACAAAGTCAAATCCATCCCTCTGCGAATAAAAAAAAATCACAAGAGTTTGATAGAAACAGGACGCTGGTTTTAAATAACATTTCATGTAAAGTGAAAATATTGTTTCCACAATCTTTCTTGCCTATTTGTTAAATATGAAGCCTCCTTGGCCGCCATAAACCTTTACTGTAAAAAGGGGGATCATTGCAGTGTAGCAATCCAGCTTTACATGCTTAGGGCTTCGTCGCATCTTCCAACTTTACAGTTACATGGAATTTACAGCACAGAAACAGGCCATTCGGTCCAACTGTGTTTATGCTCCACACGAGCCTCCTCCCACCCCTCTTCATCTAACCCTATTAACATATCCTTCTATTCCTTTTGCCCTCATGTGTTTATCTAGCTTCCCCTTAAATCCATGCTATTCGCCTCAAACACTCCCTGTGGTAGCGAGTTTCACATTCTCACCACTCTCTGGGTAAAGAAGCGTCTCCTGAATTCCTTAATAGATTTATTAATGACTATCTTATATTTATGGCCTCCAGTTTTGGTCTCCCCAACAAGTGGAAACATTTGCTCTACGTCTATCCCCTTCATAATTTCAAAGACCTCTATCCAGTCACCCCTCAGCCCCAGCCTGTTCAGTCTTTCCTGATAAGTAAAACATCTCAGGTCTGGTATCATCCTTGGAAATTGTTTTTGCATCTTCTCCAATGCTTCTATATACTTTTTTATATATCCAATTCCCCTTTAAGAGAATTTCTGAGGAATGTTCATCGCAGGTACCCAGCTGGGAATTCTCCTGATCGACCACCGGAACTTCTGCAAAAACCAGAGTTGCCCTTCACAACCCCCCCCCCCCCCCACCCCCACCCGTGGATTTGACTCCAGGTCCCAGAGGGTGACAGTGTCTGAGCCACTACCCCACCCATTTCCCAGAGTTTGCTTTTCCTGTACCCTTTTAATACAGGTGTGAGGGTTTGGGAAGAGAGGCTTCCAATGTTTCCCTTTGTAGTGGTCACCAGCACCTACCTAATGCAGCTGGGCCGATAGAGGTGCAAGATTCATTTGAAAGAACTGTTAAACTTAAACTAGTTAAACCCACTTTGAAGCAGCTCATATTGAGTCGGACTGAAATCTGATTTCTTGACAGACAAATGTTGAGTGTAATGCAAGCTCGTGTAGCCGTTCTCCAACAAGACTATGCTAACAAAGGCCACTTAGAGCAACATTCTAATACGATCATGTGGCCGATCTTCAGCGACCAATTTAATGTATGGCTCACTGTCATTGCACTATCCCCTTTCTGACCTCACCTTCTTTACAATGTGTTCTGAAGCTCTGATTCAACTGTCATTGCTGGCTCCAGAGAGCCTCGTGTCAGCATTAGGCAGCACTTTTGTACAAGAAATATTCAACCTAAATTACTAAACAGAAATCCGGCACTGGTAACCATTAACCAAAATCTCAACGGAGCAGCGCATTAAGGCAGCTTGTGATTCACCGGGAAACACCAATTAAGTTCTCTCAAGATTAAAACAGACAGGATCAGGCCACTATCTAAGTTGTGGGGTAATACAACATTTACCCAACAGTTCTCAAACCACGCAGTTACAAAGATATGGGTTCAGAAATTAATGAAGACGGGAATAAGGATAGACAATACCCAACTTCACAGTTGCTCTGAACTCCCCACTAAAGAAATCAGTTACCATATTGAAAGTTTTTCAGGAAGACCCAGTTCCCGAGACAGCCAACCCGAAGAATAGTGCAGTGCTGCCATGTTACCTCTACAGATGAAATTCAAGACGAGGGCTGCAGAGCTAGGCCCAGTGGCATGCAAGAATCAATAGCCCACACACTTTAAAACCACTGGGGCACCAGTATAGCAGAGTTTAAAAATCTGAATCGTCAATAGTGTTTGGGTCCAGTTAGAGCTGCAATTCCATCACTGGCCTGTCAGCTCAATCTCACTCTCATTGCCACTGTGTGCTGTTAAAAGTACCAGTCTTGGTCCAGCAAACCTGTGTTCAGAGTATTCCACATGCTGAACTTGCTGCATTTATGTACTTTTGCAATAAGGTATGCAAAAAGATTAAAAGCGACTGGTAGCACTAGACATGATTGGAGACAATGACACTGACTGCAACATTTCAATCTTCTCCCAACCCCCGACATGCCACGATAGAGGGTCTTGCGAAGCCTTCCTATAGCAATAACCTTTAAAGAGAAAAGACAAACGCAACAAAATTTTAAAAAAGGAACTCAGGATGTATCTGATAAAGGAAAGGGATATTACGCAAAAAATTAAAAACCACAGGATGGAGGAAACTGAAATGGTTGCAAAACAAACATTTTTACTGGGCATTAAAATCATGAGGGAAAACTTTCAGAAACACTTCAAGTTCATGGATTTAACCTCTCGTAGAGAAAGCTAGCAGTATCTTTGGGTGCCCCATGACCATCTCCAATTTAAAATAAACTTATCAGCAACGGAACAAGAGGCCATGCTCTTGGTGCTATGTTACTGCACTACCAACACTGAACTCTTTCTGGTCACACCACATATTCTAAGACACTGAGGTACTGCTGTACTGGTAAACTCGACCAAGCAAAATATTTCCTTCCTGGGCCATTCCCCCCAAAACATTCTAATCGACCAATCATTAAAAGTAGTTCTATCCTTGCAGTAGCCAAGCACTTACACCGAGGAACAAAGGTTTTCCAGCATAAAATACCAAGCTGGTTGGAAGTCAAAGTGCCACAACCTTATGCAAAAGTGTATAGAATAAACATGTCTAAAACCTAGGTATAAATACAATGTAGGCCTTTAGATGAAATCATAAATCACAGGTGGCAGAGTGGCTTGTACTGCCACTGCATGGCGCAGCAGGTTATATCTTGCCATGCGAGACCTGTACCACCTGAGACCAGGTGTTCTGTCATTAACTCACTGGTCTGGGGATTGAGCCCAAGACTTTGCTCATCTGTGTAACTCAGTACAGGTTGAGCGTCCCAAATCCGGAATGTTCCGGACTCCGGGACGATTGGTGGCAGGGGTTCGGAATCCGTAAAATGTTCCGGAATCCGGACACCCTGAGGGAGGCTTACCAAAAACCGGAAATAGCGCAACCTGGGCCCAGGCATTTCTGGACTCGGCACGTGTTTCTGATGTCCGAAGCCCGGAAATATCGCAACCTGGGCTCGGGCGTTTCCGGACTTCGGACAGCAGAAACACGTGCCGAGTCCGGAAAAACCCGAAAACCGGCTTGGCCTCGGTCTCGAGGTTGCCGGATTCGGGACGCTCAACCTGTACCACGCCAGGTGCTGCCTTTAATTACGATTTTTTTTTTAAAACGGGCGAAGATAGGGACAGCGGCAGCATGGATACGAAATTGGCTAAGTGACAGGAAACAGAGTAGTGGTGAACGGTTGTTTTTCGGACTGGAGGAAGGTATACAGTGGTGTTCCCCAGGGGTCGGTACTAGGACCACTGCTTTTGAATGTGCAAAGCCTTCGCAACATAATAGATTAATTAATAGCGCAGATAGAAATTTCTCTCTCCACGGATGCTGCCTGGCCTGCTGAGTGTTTCCAGCGTTTTCTGTTGTTATTTCAGATTTCCAGCATCCGCAGTATTTTGCTATTGTATTAGAAATTAACAGGTTTGACCTAATAGCCAAAATGGAGACGTGGTTGCAAAGTAACCAAGGTTGGGAACTAAATATTCCAGCATACTTAACTTTTAGAAGAGATAGGCAAAATGGAAAAGGAGGCGGGGTAGCCCTGATAATAAAGGATAGGATAAAGACAGTAGAGAGAAAGGATCTTAGCTCCGAAAATCAAGTAGTAGAATCAGTTTGGGTGGAGCGAAGAAACAGCAAGGGGCAGAAAACATTGGTGGGAGTTGTTTATAGGCCCCCCAAACAGTAGTTGTAATGCAAGGTAGAGTATAAAACAGGAAATTAGAGGCGCATGTAACAAGGGTAATGCAGTAATCATGGGGGACTTGAATCTACATATAGACTGGGCAAACCAAATTTGCATTAATAGTGTGGAGGACGAATTCATGGAATGTATGCAAGATACCAACTAGGGAACAGGCTATTTTAGATCTAGTATTGTGCAATGAGAAAGGGTTAATTAATAACCTTGTAGTAAAGGGGCCTTTAGGGAAGAGTGACCATAATATGACAGAATTTTATATTAAGTTTGAAAGTGGTTTAGTTAAATCCGAAACTAGGGTCTTAAATCTAAACAAAGCAAACTACTTGGGTATGAGGGGTGAGTTGGCTAAGGGAGATTGGGAAACTACATTAAAAGGTATGACAGTAGACAAGCAATGCTTAGCATTTAAAGAATTAATACATAATTTACAACAAATATACATTCCTTTAAGGCACAAAAACCCCACAGGAAAAGTGGTCCAACTGTGGTTAAGAGAAGTAAAAGATAGTATTAGATCAAAGGAAGAGGCTTATAATGTTGCCAAAAGAGTAGTAAGCCTGAGGATTGGGAGGATTTTAGAATTCAGCAAAGGAGGACCAAGAAATTGATAAAGAAAGGAAAAACAGAATACAAGAGTAAACTAGCGATAGACATAAAAACAGACTGTAAAAGCTTCTGTAGGTATGTAAATAGAAAGAGATTAGCGAAAGTAAATGTGGGTCCCTTACAGACTGAGACAGGAGAAATTATAATGGGGAATAAGGAAATGGCAGATAAATTAAACAAATACATTGTGTCTGTCTTCACGGAAGACGCAAAAAACTTCCCGGAAATAGTGGAGAACCAAGGCTCTAGTGAGAATGAGGAACTGAAAGAAATTGGTATCAGTAAAAAAAATAGTACTGTAGAAATTAATGGGACTGAAAGCTGATAAATCCCCTGGACCGGATGGCCTACATCCTAGGGTTTTGAAAGAGGTGGCTAGAGAGATAGTGGATGCATTGGTTGTCATTTTCCAAAATTCCATAGATTCTAGAACGGTTCCCGTGGATTGGAATGTAGCAAATGTAACCCCACTATTTAAGAAAGAAGGGAGAGAAAATGGGGAACTACAGACCAGTTAGCCTGACATCAGTAGTAGGGAAAATGCTAGAATCTATTATTAAGGACGTGGTAACAGGGCACTTAGAAAATAATAGGATTGGGCAGAGTCAACACGGATTTATGAAAGGGAAATCATGTTTGATGAATCTGTTTTTTGAGGTTGTAACTAGCAGAATAGATAAGGGGGAACCAGTGGATGTGGTGTATTTGGATTTTCAGAAGGCATTCGATAAGGTGCCACACAAGAGGTTATTAAACAAAATTAGGGCTCATGGGATTGGAGGTAATATACTAGCATGGATTGAGGATTGGTTAACGGACAGAAAACAGAGTAGGAATAAACGGGTCATTTTCGGGTTGGCAGGCTGTAACTAGTGGGGTACCGCAAGGATCAGTGCTTGGGTCTCAGCTATTCACAATCTACATCAATGATTTGGATGAGGGGACCAAATGTAATATATCCAAGTTTGCTGATGATACAAAGCTGGGGGGAATGTAAGTTGTGAGGAGGATGCAAGGAGGCTTCAAGGGGATATAGACAGGATAAGTGAGTGGGCAAGAACATGGCAAATGGAATATAATGTGGAGAAATGTGATGTTATCCACTTTGGTAGGAAAAATAGAAAAGCAGAGTATTTTTTAAATGGTGAGAGATTGGGAAATGTTGGTGTTCAGAGGGACCTGGGTGTCCTGATACACGAATCACAAAGTTAACATGCAGGTACAGCAAGCAACTAGGAAAGCAAATGGTATGTTGGCCTTTATTACAAGAGTAAAGACGTCTTACTGCAATTATATAGGGTCCTGGTGAAACCACACCTGGAGTATTGTGTACAGTTTTGGTCTCCTTACCAAAGGAAGGATATACTTGCCATAGAGGGAGTGCAACGAAGGTTCACCAGACAGATTCCTGGGATGGGGGGATTGTCCTATGAGGAGAGATTGAGTAAACTGGGCCTATATTCTCTAGAGTTTAGAAGAATGAGAGGTGATCTCATTGAAACATACAAAATTCTTACAGGGCTTGACAGGGTAAATGCAGGGAGGATGTTTTCCCCTGGCTGGGGAGTCTAGAACCAGGGGTCACAGTCTCAGAAGAAGGGGTCGGCCATTTAGGACTGAGATGAGGAGAAATTTCTTCACTCAGAGGGTGGTGAATCTTTGGAATTCTCTACCCCAGAGGGCTGTGGAGGCTCAGTCGTTGAGTATATTCAAGACAGAGGTCGATAGATTTTTGAATATTAAGGGAATCAAGGGATAATGGGGATAGTGCAGGAAAGTGGAGATGTGGTAGATCAGCCATGATCTTATTGAATGGCAGAGCAGGTGCGAAGGGCCAACTCCTGCTCCTATTTCTTATGTTCTTAAGTTCTTATTTTTTCTTGATATATATTAATGACTTGAACTTGGGTGTATAGGGCACAATTTCAAAATTCACAGATGACACAAAACTTGGAAGTATAGCGAACAGTGAGGAGGCTAGTGATCGACTCGAAGAGGACATAGGCTGGTCGAATGGGTGGACACGTGGCAGATGAAATTTAACGCAGAAAAGTGCGAAGTGATACATTTTGGTAGGAAGAACGAGAAGAGACAATATAAACTGAAGGGGGTGCACGAACAGAGAGACCTGGGGGTATATGTGCACAAATTGTTGAAGGTGGCAGGGCAGGTCCAGAAAGCGGTTAAAAAAGCATACTGGATCCTGGGCTTCATAAATAGATGTGAGAAGTCGCACAACACCAGGTTATAGTCCAACAGCTTTATTTGAAATCACAAGTTTCGGAGCGCTGCTCCTTCGTCAGGTGAAGTGGCAGATAGAGGCATAAATAGAGGCAGAGAGTACAAAAGCAAGGAAGTTATGATGAACCTTTATAAAACACTGGTTCGGCCCCAACTGGAGTATTGTGTCCAAATCTGGGCACCGCACTTTAGGAAGGATGTGAAGGTCTTAGAGAGGGTGCAGAAAAGATTTACGAGAATGATTCCAGGGATGAGGGACTTCAGTTACGTGGATAGACTGGAGAAGCTGGGGTTGTTCTCCTTAGAGCAGAGAAGGTTGAGAGGAGAGTTGATAGAGGTGTTCAAAATCATACGGGTCTAGACAGAGTAGATAGAAGGAAACTGTTCCCATTGGCAGAAGGGTCGAGAACCAGAGGACACAGATTTAAGGTGATTGGCAGCAGAAGAACCAAAGGCGGTATGAGGAAAATCTTTTTTACGCAGCGAGTGGTTATGATCTGGAATGCGCTGCCTGAAAGGGTGGTGGAGGCAGATTCAATCGTGGCTTTCAAAAGGGAATTGGATAAGTACCTGAAAGAAAAAAATTTGCAGGACTGCGGGGAAGTGAGACTAGCTGAAGTGCTCTTGCAGAGAGCTGGCACGGGCTTGACGGGCCAAATGGCCTCCTTCTGTGCTATAACCATTCTATGATAAGAATCAGAGGGCAAGTAGTCTGGCTACCCATCTAGCAGTTTAAGAGTTACAATGCCAAAGCTCTTGGAAGTATGGTAACCGCCCAACTCCTCACGTAAACTTGTGGTGAGGTACAACACTTGAAACTAGGACTCAGTTCCTGATCCCGAAATGGCTGATCTCAGGCAGGCTGAAGCTGGAACAGTGCAAAGCGCCTCAGCCACCCTGGGTTAGGGGGAAAAGAAATCAGTGAGGGTCCCAGCTTCGAATAACTATCCACTGATCCCTGTGTGCCTGTGGATGTCTGATGAGGTCAGGATCAAACACAGCTGCAATGCGCTGTGAACGAATAGCCTCCCAACACTTACTGAATGGGTTCACACAAGATAATTGGCTACTGGGGCGAGATAGCAGAGGGTTGGCAGCATTTACAGAACCATACCTAGGATAAGTCAGCTCCATCGAGCGGGGGGAGGGGGGGCTGGCAGGATAGGGGAGAGTGTGGGAGGAATAGCATTTACATTCCAATCCCTTAGAACACACCATGCATTCTTTATAATTACATACAAGACTTATACAACTAAAGTCAATCAGCAGACCATTAAAAAAAAGCTTTAGAAGTGAAAATGGAGGAGAGGGGGTGGTGAGGGGGGTGAAGAGCAAGACCACCACCGTGCTCCATTATGCACAAGTCATAAAAACAGATGCTAGCATTTCATATTAGGGAAACCTTGTGCAGCACTGAAGGCTGTTGCCAGAAACATCTGAAGGCTTGCCCTCTTTTTCTGAAGGTGTTATACACACACACATTCTGCGTGCTCTGTGTTTAGCTCTGTTAATTTCCTGTTGAGACACCATCTGTGCCACCTAACCAGAACATGATCGTAAGAACAACCAATTGCATTACCCGTCGTTGTGACACACGCGTCAGTTTAGTACACCATGTAAAATAAATCCTGCAATCAATAACCACCGCAGTGGGCAGTGCAGCTATTTGTCTAACCGCTCCCTCAGTCCAGCTGCCACCAGAACCACTAGAACTCCAACAGTCAAGCCCTTAATTCTATAGGGCTCTCCCAGCAGCACATAATAGTCAGCGAACAGGAAGGAACGCTTGTTCTCACCGCCTGATCTTTTAAAGAGCTTCTGACAACATTAATGGCTTCAATAGCCCTAAACCAGAGATCAGAGCTTCAGCAAAGTAGGAAGGGAAGAAGAGAAGAGTAACACCAGCATGCTCCATTATGCACATGTCAGCATTACATCTTTAGGAAAGGCTTGTACAGAGCTTGAGCAGTTTTTTAAAAATACATAAAGCAGTGCAAGTTAAACTGAAGGGATAGGCAGCTTGTGACCACAGACTGCACAACCCAGCTTGCCAAACTAGAATCATTCTTGCACTGAAAAAAAAACGACTTAGCCAAAATTTAAAGACGTGCTTGTTCTCAGTTTTCCTTTCCCCCCCCCCCACTCAGGGGAAAAAAGAAAAGACCAACTGTTTCAAGTGCACACCCTCTCCACTTGGGCACCCACAGCGAGCGATACTCTGCCCTCTCCCCACCCACCCTCCTCTGGAAAAAACACTGGTAGCGCCTCCTCGAACATCAGTTAGTGCAAAAGATTTTGTGAGGAATAACAATTTCTCCAAGAGACTTAGCAGAGGAGGCAGCGTTTTTTGTACTGAATTAGTTAAAAAGCAGGGGAAAGGGGGCAGGCTCTGAGCACAGACACAGAGGAAAATAACTATCTTTTTTAAAATAGTCCTTTAGCAGAGGGTAGCTATTGGAATACCATCCAAAACAGTTACAAATCTGTGAGCTGAGGTAATGAATATAACATAAGAATTAGGAGCAGGAGTAGGCCATACGGCCCCTCGAGCCCACTCTGCCATTCAGTAAGATCATGGCTGAGCTTCGACCTCAACTCCATCTTCCCGCCCGATCTCCATATCCTTCGATTCCCCATGAGTCCAAAAATCTATCGATCTCAGCCTTGAATATACTCAACGATTCAGCATCCTTTGGGGGAGAGAATTCCAAAGATTCACAACCCTCTGAGTGAAGAAATTTCTGCTCATCTCAGTCTTAAATGGCCGACCCCCTATCCCAAGACTATGCGCCCCCTAGTTCTAGACTCTCCAGCCAGGGGAAACAACCTCTCAGCATCTACCCTGTCAATTCCCCTCAGAATCTTGTGTTTCAATGAGATCACCCCTCATTCTTCTAAACTCCACAGAGTAGAGGCCCAATCTACTCAATCTCTAGGACAACCCTCTCATCCCAGGAATATTAACAAGTTACTTGATTTGATTGGGGGGGGGATGGGACGCAATGAGGAGGGAGAGAAACATATCACAGCAGAGCCTGACCCGGTTCTCTGAAACCCATCTATACAGAACTTCCACTTGGGGTGGCATCATTGAATGACTATTAGGAGCAAGAACACTGGCTCATTTTCCCCTCCCGAGCCCAGATGGGCTGAAGCCAATTGTCGCACTCCAGCTGCGGGCTTGGCCGAGATTGGCTAACCCAGACGACAGGGAATTGGGGGTCTGTATGGCTCCATATCTCTCAGGGTTTGTGACACAAAGCCATTATGGGCCCTCTGTTCAGTTACATTTCAACCAGCAGGTTAATGCGGAGGAGCCACAAAAGGTGCGGGGGATTTGATAAAAGAGAAAGTGTATCCAGGTGGTCACTCAGTGGGAAGATGGTTTTAAAATCAACCTGCAAGTCGGATAAATACCTGTTAATATCATGGCCCCTTCAGTGGAAGCTTCACACTTAGAGAGCACTATCTTCAGAAGGGCTATGAAATCAGATGAACTGCAGTGAAATATGGTATTGAGGTAGTGAAGTAAACATTGAGCAGGTACAATTTTCTGCTTAAATGTAAGCTGTGATTACATTTCTCCACCAATACCCACGTCAATTGCTCAGCTAATAAGTGGAAGACTAAAAATACATTGGAGTGTTTCATATTATTGCCTGAACTCGCCCACCTTCAAAACAAAAGGACATACTCACTAAATCACATGTGTATAGTAGCTTGGCTGTAGTACATTTTTGGAATTGAAAGCGAGATAATAAAACACTCTGTGTCTACAGAAAGCCAGTATCAAGCAACGTGTCGTAATGACTTCCACTGAAGATCATATTCTAATCAACACCCACCCCACATATCTACAGGGATCAATCAGGTACACAGCACTCACTGTGCTCTCTGCCATCCAGTGCGATCAAGATTGCTTTTTTAAAAAAACTTACATCTGCCTAGCTAGACATTTTGAAAGTAAATTACTCAAAACTCATTTATAGTTGCTCTACATGAGCAGTTTATTCACTGTCCAGATATCTGCAGACAGACTGACTCCAGCTTCAAGTAAGCCAGGCAAATAGGACTAGAGAACAAATTTAAATTAGCAAAACGCACATTTAAAACAATTTAGCCAGGAGAATTTCTTTGTTCACAAAGATGACACATGTTTGGAATAACCCGTCAGGTAGGTCGTAGATATAAAAATGTTTGAGGTTCAAAATACAGTTGGGGTATTGTAATGGGCGAGTTAGGGTACTAGAGGGGTGAACCTCAATGGGTGAGTTAGGGTACTAGAGGGGTGAACCTTAATGGGCGAGTTAGGGTACTAGAGGGGTGAATTTCAATGGGCGAATTAGGGTACTAGAGGGGTGAACCTCAATGGGCGAGTTAGGGTACTAGAGGGGTGAACCTCAATGGGCGAGCTAGGGTACTAGAGGGGTGAACTTCAATGGGCGAATTAGGGTACTAGAGGGGTGAACCTCAATGGGCGAGCTAGGGTACTAGAGGGGTGAACTTCAATGGGCGAGTTAGGGTACTAGAGGGGTGAACCTCAATGGGCGAGTTAGGGTACTAGAGGGGTGAACCTCAATGGGCGAGTTAGGGTACTAGAGGGGTGAACCTCAATGGGCCGAATGGCCTTTTATGTTCACCACAATCAGTAGACTGGCTTTCCAATGGCCACTCCACATGCCAATGAGCCACAGTGATCCAGAATTTGATCCCCAGTCAGTGCTGAGTTACCTGAACCATCCTGAGGTGCAGTGGAACACATATGGCTTCAGTGTCACCAGGCCAATGGGGAGGGAAAAGATTCCTGCTACTGACCTAGTAAAGACAGAATCGGACATTGCTGCAATCGACTTGGTGAAGCAGCCCATTGACAATCATCGTCAATGAAGAATGACCACTTGGGACAGGCAAGAGTATGTTTTCCCAGGATCTGCTGGCTTCAGGTTGGCTACCAGGCCACTAAAGTCATGACCTCCACTGTAATCAATGGAATCACTGCAGCACACACACATACACACACACATAGTTCCTCCGTGTCAGAGACACGTCTGCAGCAGCCTAAAGGCAAGCACAGCCAGCATAATGGGTCTCTGCTAAGGTAAATGGTTTGACGTTTTTAAGAAAATGTTATGGCAGAATTTGTTTTCTCTGAATATACAATATGGGAGGTGGGGAGGGGTACTTTGAACAAAAAGTTATTGGAAGTTATAAAAAAAACTTGAACCGAAATCCTTCACCAGCAGGTTACTCAGTGAAGAAAATAAAACAATCACTGCTTAATGCTGAGCACACTGTACAGAGGTACAACTTCAATTAACACATTCTGCAGTCTTTTCACTTGGAGCCAACAGATTCCATGTACACGTTTTTTGAGTCTAGTTGTCGTTAAAAGTTTGAAAGAAGGTGTTCCCACCAGTAGATTACACTGACTGATCACGGAAAACTGAACTGGAGCAGTCACAGAGCTTTAAAAGGTAAAACATTGGCCCCCCAATCTCCTTTTCTGGTACCCTCCAATTTACTCTCGGTCATCTCCCTATTCCCTTCTCCCAACACGGACAACAAACATGGAACCAGCACTTTGAAACTTGCTGCAAACCGTAATACTACAAAGTGAAAGTATTACCCAGCGATGCAGGCACTGTTAGCCCTATTTAGTCAGAAACCAAAGTTACATGACAACACTAGCAGGGAGACACGGTAAAAACCCACCAGGAAACATACAGTAACTGAGCAACACAAGTCATCTTACCTTTGTTTTTTTGTTCAATTGCCTGCAACAACAAAAAAGGAAAAGTCTGTCAGTTTGAGAAGAAGAAAGCTTCCACCTAAAATCACGAAAGTAGCTGCATAAATGGCTTACGCCTTAACAAGGAAAACATCCTATTAAAATTCAAAAATCAGAGAAACTGACTGCTACTACAGTCAGTCAGGCGGCACGGTGGCATAGTGGTTAGCACTGGTGCCTCACAGCGCCAGGGACCCGGGTTCGAATCTGACCTCGGGTGACTGTCTGTGTGGAGTTTGCACATTCTCCCTGTGTCTGCGTGGGTTTCCTCCGGGTGCTCTGGTTTCCTCCCACAGTCCAAAAATGTGCGGGTTAGGTTGATTTGGCTATGATAAATTGACCCTTAGTGTTAGGGGGGGATTAAATATGTGGGGTTACGGGGATAGGATGGGATATGTTAGGGGGAATTAAATACAGGAAACTTTCGTTTATCCGGCACCGACGGGACCGGCGTGGTGCCGGTTGATCGAAAGTGCCGGATTACAGAGAGCTATACTTACCAAGGTACGAGAGCCCCGTGCACGGCCACAGGCTTAACAATTGGGACCCGGAGAGGGAAAGTAAACGAGACTCCGGCTTTTTCCTCTGTAGCTGTGACAGGTCCGAGTCGGAAGAACTTTGACCCCCCTTTCGTGGGGGCGAAAGGTCAGAATCGGGGTCTTGTCTGTACAATAAAACTTACCTGATTTTTGCCGGTTAAGCGAGAATTCCGGATATTTGGGTGCCGGATAAACGAAAGTTTCCTGTACGTGGGGTTACGGGGATAGGGTGGGATATGTGTCGGTGCAGGCTCGGTGGGGATTCTGTGTGGGAAAGCAGGGACAGGGTACTGGATTTGGATGATCAGCCATGATCGTATTGAATGGTGGAACAGGCTCGACGGGCCGAATGGCCTACTCCTGCTCCTAGTTTCTATGTTTCTATGTTTACTAAAACTTATGCACCACAACCAGCTGGTACATCAGAACAGTTACAGAAACAGGCTTTCACAATAGTACATTTTCAGCAAAAGCAGAGGTATTTAATATCACAGAAGGGCAGCCTGCAGTACAGATGGGCAGGTCTCTCTTCATCAGATGCATTCCCAACCGCCCCCCCCCCACCCCCCACCCATGTAAATTGGGCAGCTGATGGCACTACACAAATGTGGGTCTATGAATGCGCTGAATGAAGGGAGATACAGTAAAAGGTGGGGAACTCGTCCCTGATGTTACTATTGATACAGCAACTAGGTCTCCTCATTCCACAACAGGCAGCCAACAAAGTAACAGGACATCACTCTCTTTAGAGGAAGTGTTAGAGATGCTATGCGAGACTACGCTCTTGTACGGAGTACTCCACTTTGCAGTTAAAGGACAGTTTCTGGACAGGCAGGATCTGGAACATGTCCAAAATCAACTCGGACCTTCAAGGCCCCTTCAGATTTTAAGAGAAGGGAGCGCCATCTGTGGCTAACTAAGGAAGTAAAGGATGATATCAAATTGAAAACGAAGGCATACAATGTTGCCAAGATTGGTGGGAGGCCAGAGGATTGGGAAATTTTTTAAAACCAGCAAAGGATGACTAAAAAAATAATGAGAGAGAAGATGAATTATGAGAGTAAGCTGGCAAGAAACATTAAAACAGATAAGAGCTTCTACAGGTATATAAAAAAGGAAGAGGGTAGCTAAAGTAAACGTTGGTCCCTTAGAGGATGAGACTGGGGAACGGGGAAATGGCAGAGACTCTGAACAAATATTTTGCATCTGTCTTCATTGTAGAAGACACTAACAACATCCCAATAATGGATAATCAAGGGGCCGCAGGAAGTGGGGAACTAAAGACAATCACTATCACTAAGGAAATAGTACTCGGTAAAATAATGGGACTAAAAGACGACAAGTCCCCTGGACCAGATGGCCTGCATCCCAGGGTCTTAAAAGGAGTGGCTGCAGAGATAGTGGATGCATTGGTTGCAATATACCAAAATTCCCTGGACTCTGGAGAGGTCCCAGCGGATTGGAAAACCGCAAATATAACGCCCCTATTTAAGAAAGGAGGGAGACAGAAAACAGGAAACTATAGACCAGTTAGTCTAACATCTGTCATTGGGAAAATGCTGGAGTCTTCATTAAGGAAGCAGTAGCAGGGCATTTAGAAAAACATACTGCAGTCAAACAGAGTCAGCATGGTTTTAGGAAAGGGAAATCATGTTTAACAAATTTGCTGGAGTTCTTTGAGGATGTAACAAGCAGGGTGGACAAGGGTGAGCCAGTGGATGTCGTGTATTTGGATTTCCACAAGACATTCGATAAGGTGCCACATAAAAGGTTACTGCATAAGATAAGAGCTCACGGAATTGGGGGTAATATATTAGCATGGATAGAGAATTGGCTAACTAACAGAAAGCAGAGAGTCAGGATAAATGGGTCATTTTCTGGTTGGCAAACGGTAACTAGTGGGGTGCCACAAGGATCGGTGCTGGGGCCCCAACTATTTACAATCTACATTAATGACTTGGATGAAGGGATCGAGTGTAATGTAGCCAAGTTTGCAGATGATACAAAGATTGGTGGGAAAGCAAGTTGTGCAGAGGACTCAAAGAATCTGCAAAGGGATATAGACAGGCTAAGTGAGTGGGCAAACATTTGGCAGATGGAGTGGGAAAGTGTGAGGTTATCCACTTTGGCAGGAAAAATAAAAAAGCAAACTATTATTTAAATGGAGAGAGATTACAAAATGCTACAGTTCAGAGGGACCTGGGGGTCCTTGTGCATGAAACACAAAAAGTTAGCATGCAGGTACAGCAAGTAATCAAAAAGGCAAATGGAATGTTGGCCTTTATTTCAAGGGGGTTGGAGTATAAAAGCAGGGAAGTCCTGCTACAACTGTACAAGGTATTGGCGAGACCACACCTTGAGTACTGCGTACAGTTTTGGTCTCCTTATTTAAGAAAGAATATACTTGCATTGGAGGCAGTTCAGAGACGATTCACTAGGTTAATTCCAGAGATGAGGGGTTTGACTTATGAGGAAAGGTTGAGCAGGCTGGGCCTATACTGATTGGAATTTAGAAGAATGAGAGGTGATCTTATCGAAACATGTAAGATACTGAGGGGGCTCGACAGGGTAGATGCAGAGAGGATGTTTCCCCTCATGGGGAAATCTAGAACTCGGGGGCACAGTCTCAGAATAAAGGGTCGCCCTTTTAGAACTGAAATGAGGAGGAACTTCTTCTCTCAGAGGGTCGTAAATTTGTGGAATTCTCTGCCCAGAGAGCTGTGGAGGCTGGGTCATTAAATACATTTAAGGTGGAGATAGACAAATATTTGCAAGATAAGGGAGTGAAGGGTTATGGGGAGCGAGCGGGGAAGTGGCTAGCCCTAGATCAGCCATGAACTTATTGAATGGCGGAGCAGGCTCGAGGTGCCAAGTGGCCTATTCCTGCTCCTATTTTTTATGTTCTTATGGCTGGTACAAGCTGAAGTCAAAAGGTAATTTTCTGCTGTTGTGTAGTTCTGACCTTCTGGTAGATAAATCTGTCAACTACCATACAAGGAGTGCTTCTACCCTTTCCCATAGATGTAAGGAGACAAACAGCTTATGCTATTGTGTCTTGAAGCCCACTATAGATGTAGATGAGTGATGTCCATGGGGCTTTCACGTACTGATACCAACACAGCAAATCTTTTGAATGCTGAGCTACAAGTGACTACACTTCAAAAGCACCTCACTGGCTGTACAGCACTTTGGGATGTCCCGAGGTGGTGAAAGGCGCTATATAAATGCAAGTCTTTCTTTGGTAGTTAATGTAAACCAAGGGTAAAGGTCACAGTAGAGGTATGAATTAATGACCAGGAGCTGGGGATCTAATAACCGGACCAATGTAACGCCAAGTTGGAGAAGGCTGCGAGTTGGCCACCCTGTGACTGAGCTCAGCGACTGTAACGCAAGCTTGTTCGCAGCCTCTTTATTGTCGCGTGTGTTGTCTTGAGTATAGTTTCCTCTAGCTATAAGCAAAGTTTCTGCATCCAGAACTCTCATTCCTGGTAGAGGCAGCAGCTCCAAAGCTTATCTAACATATCGAACAGGAACAGTAAAAATATAATAAAAGCGCCTCAAATGGGAGTGGGTTAGTGGTGCTTGTATGGGTATGCGGCATGGCACCGGATGTTTTGGTAAAGAGACATCTATAAAGCGTGGCACACCTTACTCGGGTAAATAGCTCATTTGGAAGATTGGTCGTTAAAACATAGTATAATACGTGTTAATTAAAAAGATCTTCCAGGTGTATGGACAAGAATCCTTTATTTCCTGGAAATCATCTCCCACCAAAAGGTACTGAATACACTGAGTGTCCTATATATAGATCTTCACACTTAGATGGGGTCATTAATTGGTGGCGTTAGGGTCCTTTCCTATCAGAAGGCAAGTACCATGTAACCTACAAAGCAGAGCGTGTGTATTCTGTTACTCCATATTCAACCACTACCTGAGAGAGCATCGAAATTCTTCTACAACTTAAAATGGCTTTTGAGAAGTACTGAATACTCATGTGCAAAACTTCAAAGTTTTCCAGTAAAGAGATTACTCCAAGGCAGGCAGCTGCATCCTTCACTGCCGTCCCCACATTTAAGCGCTTGTATTTTGTATAGTCTTGAATGTGTTCTAGACAAAGGGACAACCTCATTTTATTATCTTGCTCCTCCAAGTGTAGCAGACAGTAAATACCTTCTTCAGAGCGGCTTCCTTTTTCTTCTTGTCGTCTTTTCTCTTTTTCCTTTCTTCCATCAACTGTTCTTCCTTTTCTTGCACTCTATCCCTTCAAAACAAAAACAACAGGATTCAGGACACACGGTCTCGATCAAGATGCATTTTCTGTTTACTGCTGGGAACGACAGACCTGATCTGACATAACTGGAAAATAGGAAAAGCTCTGTGTAATCTACTTACAGGATTACCCTTATTTTAACCTTTCAATTACTAGCTCATAAAAAGCTGTGTCTATATGCAACAGGGCAGAAGGCTTTAGTCTTGTGGCTGTCACCTCCACTTCAATCCACTTTAAAAAACAAGTTGTTCAAAGTACCTTGATTTTACAAAGTGCTTCTGAATCTCCCAAGTCATCAGAATGGAAACATTTGTAAAGTCTACACTAACATGGACACATCTAACCAAATAGCTCTTACCTAGTCTGTATGCGCAGACAAGACACATACTGGGGGCTACGGCAGTGCTTGGTTTTAGTGCCACAAAAATAAAATAGCCTAACGGATGACTGTACCATACCAGCAGGGGTCACATTTGCAATAAATAACCACTGGGATGTGGGGGACCAAACCCCCCCGCACAGTTCCTTGGTCCGGTACCGCTTATACCTACAGGCTTAAGACTTTTGAGAAAATCTGCATTCCGAATTGACTTTTCCCCACCATTCTAAAACAGATCTTGTTCAGACTAACATGTTCCAAGCTTTTAGGATCCAGCGAATATCCTCATTTATTTTTTTGCCAATTGCAGCTGTCTTGCCACTGACTACAGCTAATACAAGCCTGCCAATTCCCCTTGTTTCAACTGTAGCGGAAAACCTTCATCATGGGCCGTAAGAGATGCCACTGGTTTTGCCACCTCCCCGCTTGCATGGCGCGTGCAGAATGGTGCCAGGCAGCTATGGAAACAAAAGGAGAGTGGCACCAACAGGCCAATCGCCCTCCAAAATCAGTCGCTGAAATATAAAAGTGCTTTGTGAAACCGAGGTGAAGGAGAAAGGCCCATGGCGCAGGACAGTGCCAAAATTGTACAGTAAAGCACACATTTCATTAGAAGTTTTCAGACTACATTAAACAACCCAAAAATAATTTTATAAACAGAAGATATTAATCCTTATGTTTATAGTGTTTGAAGAAAGTTTATTGAATTGCACCTTATTAGTAAATGCAATTAAGGGAGATGGATACCTCCACGCTTGCTGGCGTGCTCCAGAACTGCTGGATGGAAGCGATTTTGAAACAGTCATTTAGGAAAAGACTTGTCCCACCAACCTCCCACTGATATTTTAAGTTCCACTCCAGCAACGTCATGATTGGAAATACAGGACTGTGGCCAACAATGCTCATTCACGTCACTGCAGGGAAAGGGGAATTCCACACAAAATGTCAAGTTTCCTGCTGTCTTAAAGCATAAAATGAGGGCAACAGGGGGTGAACGTATAGAGGTATTTCCTTTTATAGTGTCAGCTTGGCTCTGTTGGTAGCACTTTCATCTGCAATGCAAGGTTGTGGGGAGCAGTCCTACTCCAGGATGAGAGCAAATTATGTGGGCTGACACTGCACTGCAGTACTGAGGGAGTGCTGCATTGTCAGAGATATTAAACTGATCTCCGGTAGTGTCGGAGGCTGTAACAGATCCCATGGCACTACTCCAGATAATTAGAGCTGAGGAAGGCCATGTGAGCCATTTTAATCCATGCATCCAGAAAGATCCTAAAGCACCACCATGGCAGTATCCAAACGGTTTCTTCAATTAATTCAAGGTTTTTACTTTCATTACTCTATCCAGAAGTCTGTTCCTTACAAATCACTCTGTGGGAAGAACTTCCTGATCAGTTCTAAAATTAAACTTCACTAGTTTGAACCCATGTCCCCTTGTCCTACACTCAAAGCAATTCTGACTTCACCTTTTTCTATTCTCTTAGCTACCTTAGATTCCTTTTTAAAAATCACCTCAGTTGTCTCATTTTCACACAGTTCTCCAGTCTTTCCTCGGAATCTCCCGAGTCCAGGGATGATCTTTAAGGCTATTCTTTGTACTCCGGAGACCAGAACTGGATGAAGCATTCAATGTCCAGTTTGACCAGAGCACTATACAGTTTGATCATGACTTTCTTGGTCCTTTTTGGCTATGGAGTTCAACATTTACCAGCTTTGTTGACTGCTATTCTATACTGGGTAAACTCAACTTAAGTCTAACCAAGACTTTCAAGGTCCCTGTTGGTTGCATCCTTACCTATTTCAACACAGATTATGGAGCACTGTCTGGCCTATTTTTCCATCCTATGTGCAGCACTTTATACTTGCCTGCATTAAATTCCATCCAGCCACTTACTATTTTGTCCAGCTCATTCTGGAATTACGAGGAAAAGCAGGGAGTTCTCAGTCTTCTGACCAGCATTCCTCCCTCAACCAACACCAGCAAAAACAGATCATCTGCTCATTCATTAGTTTGTGGCTCCATGCTGTGTATATATTGGCTGCTGGGTTTGCCTGCGCAACAGTGATGGCACTGCAAAAGTAATTCAATGGCTGTAAAGTGGTTTGGGATATCCCGAGGATTGATAAACACTGTATAAATGCAAGTTCTTTCAGTCGAATATTTAAGATTACAAGGCAGTTCAGCAGAATTTGTTGTCCCTTTAATTACTTCTCTCTCCCCTCACCCAGGTGCAATAATGATTTATAAAGTAATGTCTCTTCAAAGCTTAATTTGGAACACAGTTTACTGGAGACACGCAGATCAGATGGTCTTATTCCCTATGAGTTTTCAGCTGGGTGCTAGTCAGAGCAACACCACTGGCCCCAGTCCCCCGGGACGAGAGACTGAGCTCGGATCCCCACTCCAGATCACTCTGCAGTGACCCTGATAGAAAGTGTGCACTTGTGGGTGCCAGAAAGGCACTGTCGACCTCAGTGATCTGCTCTAGGGATAGAAAGGACACGTGGGTGTCCGCTGAGGACATGATGATTGGGGCCAGATGTGGTAACTCCCATGGTAAAATAGCCATCCCAATATTCAATGTCTAGACCACACGTGATAGGATAAAGTAACCACAAACATCCTTTCATTGGAGATTGCAATAATTTTGGAGAACGCAGGCAGCAAATTAGCCAGCACATACTTGCAATGCCATCCCTTAATCGCACCATGCACATGCCAATCACACTATAACCCAAGGATGCATTAACAGAAATAACAGAAAATGCTGGAAGCACTCAGCAGGCCAGGCAGCATCCGTGGAGAGAGAAATGAAGTTAACGTTTCAGGTCTGTAACCCTTCATCAGAACTGGAAAAGGTTAGAGATGTAACAGATTTTAAGCAGGTGCAGAGACAGGGAAAGGGGGGGGGGGGGAAGGGGAGGGGGGGGATGAAGGAATTGAAGGAACAGTCTGTGCTAGGGTAGGAGGCAGGAGTGGTTAAATGTTGCAAATGGGGATGGCAGAATCATCAACAGCTGCCTGAAAAATGGGGGCAGGGGTTATAGTCTGAAATTGTTGAACTCAATGTTGAGTCCAGAAGGTTGTAAAGTGCCTAATCGAAAGATGAGGTGTTGTTCCTCAAGCTTACGTTGAGCTTCATTGGAACAGTGTAAGAGGCCGAGGACGGAGAGGTCAGAGTGGGAGTGGAGCGGAGAATTAAAGTGACAGGCGACCGGAAGCTCGGGGTCCCCCTTACGGACTGAACGGAGGTGTTCCGCAAAGCGGTTGCCCAATCTGCGTTTGGTCTCCCCAGTGTAGAGGAGACCGCATCGTGAGCAGCGAATACAGTATACTAAATTGCAAGTAGTACAAGTAAATCGCTGTTTCACCTGGAAGGGGTGTTTGGGGCCCTGGACAGTGGGAAGGGAGGAGGTAAAAGGGCAGGTGTTGCATCTCCTGCGCTTACACGGGAAGGTGCCGGGCGAAGGGGAAGGGCTGTTGGGGGTGATAGAGGAGTGGATCAGGGTCGCAGAGGGAGCGGTCCCTTCAGAATGCTGAAAGGGGAGGTGAGGGGAAGATGAGTTTGGTGGTGGGATCACGTTGGAGGTGGCGGAAGTGGCGGAGGATGATCCATTGAATGTGGAGGCTGGTGGGGTGAAAGATGAGGACAAGGGGAACCCTATCGTGGTTCCGGGAGGGAGGGGAAGGGGTGAGAGCAGAAGTACAGGAAATGGAACGGACATGGTCAAGGGCTGTGTCAACCACGGTAGAGGGGAATCCTCGGTTGAGGAAAAAGACATATCGGAAGCACTGGTATGGAAGGTTGCATCGTCAGAACAGATGCGGCGGAGACGGAGAAACTGGGAGAATGGAATAGAGTCCTTACAGGAAGCGGGGTGGGAGGAAGTGTAGTCCAGGTAGCTGTGGGAGTCAGTGGGCTTGTTGATTAGTGTCTGTGCAAAAGCAGTTTCCGCTTCACATCAATCGTAAAGCTAAATCCAGAGTTAAACACCATCAGGAGTGAAACAAACAAAAGTTCCCTTCATTATCAGGTTGGGCTCTGATTCAGGCTGCATTTACACTAACTAGCATCAGTGTGAAATGAAACCACTTGGCACCAACAGTACTGTTGTAGTGTAAATATACTCAACTGCTGAGTCACATCATCGAGATCCTCACTGAGAATCGACTCCTCTCGATACAAGAGCAATCTTTTTGAAAGTCATATGCATTAACTGGGAATACATTCCACACAATTCAAAAATCGCAGAGAAAAGTATCAAGTTTGAAAAGGCAGCATAAATGTAACATAGTGATTTTCTCAAAAGGAGCACAACTCGAGATCCCAAATATTACAAGAAACACAAAAAGAATAGGAAATCTGAGGCATCGTGTTTTAGGACTTGGTGCAACGCATATCAACCCATGCAAATCCCTTTCGATAAAATTCACTTACACCCCCCAGCGGCTGTGAATTGAAATGTTTGTATCACAGAATAATGGGGGTGGGGTGGAATTTCCTCCATGCTCATCCCTCACCCCAACACTAGGACTAAACCCAGATGCAGGGAAACTTGCAAAATTTGATCATTGAAATCATATAACACGTATCAAGAAACCACCAGCTGATCAATGAACAGACATTTTTAAAGTCAGGATACATTGTTAGATTTGAGTGAAGTGCAGATTCAGAAGAAAATGCCTGCTTAGAGTCATAGAGTTATACAGCACGGATAGAGGCCCATCGTGTCCGCGCCGGCCATCAAGCCCTGTCTAATCTAATCCCATATTCCAGCATTTGGTCCGTAGCCTTGTATGCTATGGCATTTCAAGTGCTCATCCAAATGCTTCTTGAATGTTGTGAGGGTTCCTGCCTCCACAACCCTTTCAGGCAGTGAGTTCCAGACTCCAACCACCCTCTGGGTGAAAAAGTTCTTTCTCAAATCCCTTCTAAACCTCCCGCCCTTTACCTTGAATCTATGCCCCCTTGTTATAGACCCCTCTACTAAGGGAAAAAGCTCCTTAGTATCCATCCTATCTATGCCCCTCATAATTTTGTACACCTCAATCATGTCCCCCCTCAGCCTCCTCTGCTCCAAGGAAAACAAACCCAATCTGCCCAGTCTCTCTTCATAGCTGAAGCACTCCAGCCCGGGTGCTACTCTCAGAGCAAGAGAAATTTTGAAATTAATAAATTAAAATCAATGGTACGGTAGAAGAACATTAAAGCTGCTCCTAGAACCTAGTCATAAAACAGAACAAAACCCTTTGCCATCTAAAACTGCGCACGTTTGACACTGTCGATGTGACCAGTGTAATGACTGCTGGACCTATGGAGTACACTGAAATGCTCCACACAGAGGTTTCTGCCACTAGAGAGTGCACTGGTATTCAAAGCTCACTGAAGGCCTTGACTGGCAGAAATGTTATAGCTGCATTACAATACCAAAGTCCACAAGTCCAAACCTTTTGTCTTTGGGGAATCACTTCGATGCATACTATGGAGCCTTGTAGGCCACATACAAGATTCAAACCAATGCTCCCATTAATCTGCAAACATCACATGCTGCCAATACGAACACACCTTGGAGGTGCTAATTTTGCTTTTACCCACCAATGGGGCAACAAGGCTAAGAATTGCCCTAACCAAACCTCCAGGTACATAAAATTCAAAGAAGGCAAACCAGGGAGCCAGAAATAGATTTGCAAACAGAACTCTGTTGCTGGGCTTCATGGTCCGTGCTTCCAGGCCACACATGGTCCATGGGTTCGGACACCTTACGTAGAAGTAATTGAATGAATGGAGTAATGCCCAGATCACCATTCCCAACAAAAGACATCCTCATTCTGTCTTGCCCTTCTCCCCCTCCCCTCCACCCCACAAATAAAAATCCATAACCAACCATCTCCGTAACTAGTTATAATCAAGAAACCATCTAATCCTACATCTGGTTGGGACATCTTCTGAGCTGTGTAGAATCTTGCTCACATTACCCACAGGATTCAGTAACACTCAACCATTGCCACTTCCTCCCCCATCTCCCAACTCAAATCTTCCAGTTCATTAGCTATACTTTCAGATTGCCATGGTATAGACTTGGCTTGCTCATGACAATGAGCCCCTCACAAAAAAACTTGATTCACTAGGGTCACCTCACCAGAGATCTCAGCTAGCTGATAAAGCTGGTATGAATGAACTATACAAGGCAACTGGCATGGGGAGCTGTTGACTCAGCGCACGCTGATCTCAATTCCTCTCATTCAAAACAAGCCAGCTGAACACAGAAACAGTCAGAACTTATGAATAGTAAACAAAGAGTTAGCGAGATTGTTTTGTCCTACAGTAATCTTGTTATAGTTCACACCGAATAGCTTTTATAGGCATGCCTAACATTGGAATCTGGGTCATGCACTTTAGTGTTCACTATGCCTGGATGCCTCAACCTTTCCTACTAAATCCACACACGTTAGAGAATGATACAGACAGCCGCCAAATCTCAATAAAGAAACAAAAATGACAAAACGTGAATTCATCATGGTTTTACAGAAAGGTTTCAAATTTGGAACACCCTCATTAACTGATGGGTAGTGGTTGGTGACATCAAATGTCAAACAGTGAGGATGTTCTGTTACACAAGAAAATTCCATAGAATATACAGTACAGAAACGGGTCATTCAGCTCAAGGCATTTATGTTCTACTCAAGCCTCCTCCCATCCTTCCTCATCTAACTATCAGCATAACCCTCTATGCTGGAAATACACAGCTCAGCCAGCATGGTATAAAGAGAAAGGACAGGCTATGACATTTGGGGTGTACCTTTCATCCAAGAGTTCTAATGAGGGTTACATACCTGCATAATCATAACCAATGTTCCCTGTAATTTTTTTCGTCCACGGGCCCTTTAACAGGTTGCGTGGTCCATTCAAATCTTCGCACATGCACAGTTATTCCCATTGAAAAGCCGGTGAGCGGCCTGCGCGGAACCTCCAGAACGCTGCGTGGCCGTGCAGCTTAACGGGAGCGTTGATCATAACCTGCCTTTTCTCTTTACAGATGCGGACTGGTCTGCTGTATTTCCAGGTTTTTATTTCAGATTTCCAGCATTCAGTCTTTTCCTTATTTTTTGATGTGAGCAAACATTCACTGGACACAATACAAACATGCACCACAAAGCTAACCCGACACATCTGGATTTAGGGACAGAGAGAGAGTGAATAGATGTATACTGGTTTGCCTGATACCAAGGTCAGGAAAAAGCCAGCCAGCTTTGAAGTGCCTCTACCAACCCATTAGTGACACTGACAATCTCTAACCTCATTTACACAACTCTGTTAATTATTAGGTCCAATAACTGGTCACACTGACCCCCCTAGATCTCAGTAGTAAAGGTACCAGCTGTGCACAATGTGCAGTTTCACCCACAACTTTGAGTTTTAAATGTGAGCGTGAGACTGGCATATTCTTGTATCAATGTTTTTCCAGATTTTGCTCGGGTGTCCCGGCAGGGATAGGAGATGGCAGTTTCAAAAAAATTAGTTTGCTTTTTAAAGTTTCAATTTCAATACGGGATCTCTTAATTCCTGCAGTATCCCCTTTCACATGAATTAAGAGAAACCATTTTATGAATGAAATATTAGGAATGGAATTTAGGTGTGGGGAAGACATCAAAAATATTGAATTATTGGTGTCGGAAACAGATGTGTGTCTGGAATTTCCATCTTACAGGAGCATCTGTTGACCCGACACACACAACCTTTCTCTCTCAACCTACCCACTTTATTCCAGTACACATTGAATCGGGTGGTTTGTAATGGCTGCCATCTTGTCTGACATACCTGTAACTCAGTGCATAAAAATGCACTTAAAAATTGCAATCACCACATCTCTCAAAAGTCTAAATGTGCAGCAACCATTGTGCACACAGCAAGATCTCAAAAAGAGCAAGGAGATGAGGGACTGGTTAATCGGTTATTGGTCGTGCTGGTTGAGGGCGGAATGTTGGCCAGGACACAAGAACAGAAATAGGAGCAGGAGTAGGCCATTCGGCCCTTCGAACCGGCACCAACATTCAATAAGATCATGGCTGATCTCCCACCTCGACTCCACTTTCCCACCCTGCAAGTCAACATGGAAATATTTTGGAATTCTTGGTTTGCGGTGGCTCCAATATATTTCCACCGTAATCTGGTTAAATCCAGACGGGGGAAGAAAAGATCTGAATTTAACCAGATAGAAATATACTGAAGCTACAGCAAAGCAACAATTCCAAAATATTCTCAGGTTGAATTGCAGGAAACTCCTCCCCAAGTCTGAGTAAGCTAATGATAAAAAAAAATCATCCAACTTCAGTTCTGTCTCAGAGAAATGCAATCTTCCTGCACCCCAGTAAAATAAACTGCAGCAAGGCTGACTGCCTCCTCATTCTTATACTGCGATCAAGACATCAGTCCAGATTATGGGAAGGTTTTTTTTAATACAATATTGCCCATAATTATCTTCAGGCAGCACTACACTATAATTTGTGTAATGGCTGCTTTTGCTGGTTTAATGAATTGATGAATATTTTAGTGCCGGAGCCCTGCAATCACTATAACAAACTGCTGACCTGTTAACCAACTTACAGTCACTGAGTTGTGCAACGCTGTACCATGCATCTCATTTCAGAGACTTCAACCTGAGCACACATCCGTTTCAGAACTCACAAATCTGATCTGCAAATAGGAAGGGAATGACAGTGGAAGTTGGGGAGGGAGAGAGAGAGAGAGAGAGAGAGAGTGGGGGCAGAGGCGGGAGAGTCAAGGGTGGTCGGAAAGGAGAGGCTAGGCTGCAAGTCGAGTGGAGGACCATGCTGCAATATCTGTTTCACTTCTTCGAGAACATTAACTGGTGATTAAACTTCAGTGAATTTACTGGTTAAAAAGGCAGTAAATCCCACTCCGCACCAACAATACACTGTTCAGAGTATCTCTCGATCTCTGCAATGGGGGCCTCAACTGACATTCCAACCACGTGAAATAGGAACTCAAGAGTAGAGATAGAAACGCATAACTCTCGCCATCGGTTGCACTAACAGCATCACAGGCCAAGGAAAAGGTCAGGTTAAGGATGCTGCATGAATGAACATGGAGGATTGGTCCTGTGTGTTTGCACTCCAGGTCTCTTTACTGTATGGCAGAAGCCAGTATCTTTACAGAGATCAGGTCCCAAAGTGGAGCGTAAGAGAGGGACAGCAATGCACAGAGATTGTTCTCACATGACAGGATCCAAGAAAGGTTTGTGTTAGACTTCCCTGTGAACCTTGATCCAAGCTGTTCATGCATCTTCACTTCAGAAGACTGAGTCAAGCACTGACATCAGTGGAACATGACCGCTGCTCTATGGTTTTCAGAAGAAGAAAAATCAATGGAATCAAGAAATGCAGCACCCAAAATAGAGTCAAAAATCCTAGAAAATTACAGAAACCCTTGTAATATGAACAAAGTTTCATTTTTTAGCTGCCATTAACCAGTGGCCATGATTACAAATTGACAGAATTATGGAATTTGACTCCCAAAACACAGGGAAATCCTGGAAACTGAGGTGACAAAAACAGTACTGAATATTTTTTGGTCACGTCCAGCAGAAACCCTGGCCGTGAACCGACAACCTGGCTAAAAGACAAGGTGACAGAGGAGACAACAGCTCACTGCTTATTAGTTGAATATCCATATAAATCTAGGATCTGCATAGCCATGTCGATGACTTCAACTACCCGTTTTTGAGGCTGGCTGCTGCAGATGTATGAAAGAGGCAAGTGGGAAGTAGACCCAAGACCACAATGCAAGTTAAATACTTCCTCAGCTACCCAATTGGTAACTTGCCCAAAGTTTCGGACTTGGGGGGAGGGGGGGGGAGAAACCACAAATACTGAAGCCTAAAAATTTCACACTTGGTGACCATACCCAGTTAAAATCGAAGAGCACAAAATGCCCAACTTAAATCAGATTCTGCTACAATGCCCTACCCTTGGAAATTACAGCAATTAAACTCAGGGGTAAGAGGACAAAACACAAACCAAACATCCAGCAACCCTGAAGAAGTCATTTTAGAACCAAGTTGAGGCAGATCAGTTATTCCATTAGCAGAGAGGAGTCCATTTTGGAAACAAGCTTTGTAATGTAACGGTATGAAATCTCTTCTCCCATCCACCATAGCATGAACAGGTGCCTGGGAGACACGACTGCAATAAGCTTTTCGCGCTCTCCTGTCCATCTCCACCGCACAAGGGACACCAGTGTGGTGACAATGCAGATTTGGTACCAGTCATCGTTGCCACACCCATTGAACATACACCAGTCACCCTAGGGACAAACGGCAAACTAATCGACACCAACTACTGAGGCTAGCTTACAATCAGCCCTCCGAGCAACATATAGCAACATGAACCGCTGCTAAAAATAGAGTTACAAACAATTCATCTTATATACAGTAATTGGGTTGAAAGAAGCAAGTCAACCTGGCGAGCTGAAACAGGTCTTGCCCCACGATTGTTGCACTGAAGCAAGATTTCTAAAAATAACTCCACTGATTATTTCTATTTAAAAAAAGATCAGTGGCATATTTGGAAATGCAAATTCAACTGTAAGGAGTTACATTGATACTGTTGATTCTTCGACCCATTTCAGATTTTTTTTTAAATATTAACCTCGGGAAACCCCCTCCTGCCCCCAACCATTCAGCTGGTTTAATGCACCATCTCGTAAAAGCCATATAAACAAAAAGGTGATTCCAGGTTCTCTCCATTTGCTCCAATCGGCCTCAACAATCCCATAATATGGAGGGAAACTGGAACAGGGCAACTATCCAGTGACCACTACTGGGAAAAGAGAGGTAATATTTCCTGAATACAATCAGCCCAATTTATGCTACAGGTTTACCGGGAATAAAGGATTTTTGATGGCGTTGCCAGAGAAGGCATCAAAACCCTCAGGAAAAGCGTCTTCAATAGATTTCCTGCCAGCAGCACTTGATCTGGTCTGCCCGTTCAAGGGTTAGCACATCTCTGGGTTTCCAGTACAGGCTAGTGACATCAGCAACATGCATTCACTCTTCCTGACTGGTATGGATCTCCTTTCAATATCAAGGAAGGTAACACCCAGACCAAATTCTTCTATATCATTTTTAACCAAAAACGTGTGCAGTCTTTCCAATATTACCAAATATTGCCAAATTTACGGCAGACACGATGGGCCGAATGGCCTCTTTCTGTGCCCTAGATTTCTAAGAAATCTTCCCCCGCAGTATTAACAGGTTTGGCTGCAACTGAATTGAGTCAGGATACTTTTATACTCGGAGACCCCCATACTACCACGGCTGGCTCCCAACGCATGGGTCTCACGGAGCTGGTGGCAACCTGAAGGTTTCACCAAGGCCTCAGTGAATCTTGGCAGATTTACCTTCGGGATTTAGCACGCCATGCAAGATGCGTGCATCGGGAACTGGTGGTGCAAGAACAGGCCTCGCATAGTATAAAACCAGCTGGAGTTATACAAAAGCAGAAGCAACGTGGGCTCAGTATAATGCACACAGCTGGGAAAGGAAGCAAGGGTGTGGAGAAGGAAATGATGAGGAGAACACTTCCACTCCATTTATCATCTAACTGATCGGAGCCAGCAAAAAATTCGCCACACTCTTTCCTAATCAAACGCTCGAGTCTAAATACACACTCCCACCTTTATACAGTTAGGATTTAGAAATAATCTCAATCTCCTCTCAAAACCCAATTTTGATATTTCAAAGCACATTAAAAGGTGGCAGAACTGAACAAATGGAGTCCTTTTAAAACCAACAACCTGAAAAGCAATGCACATTTAACAACCAATGTTGTGCTCATTTGCACTTGAATGTGGCCCTTCATCCCCTCCCCATGTTTGGGAGACAGTTTAACAGTGCCCTTTAATAACAGCCTTTTCTCCTGCTGGCCAGCAGTTGGCTCTGTAGCTACAATGGGGCAATTGTTCCACTCCAGACAGCCTTACACAAACGTTCACAGCCACTACCACCCGCTGCAAAGTACATCCCTTATTACCAAACCTGACCTCTCTTTTTAAGGGCATACACTGACAGAAGGGGTTTGCAATAGACTGTCTGTAAGTATAGGCCTACAGGATTAACAAAAGCCCCGCCCACAACAGCAACAATCTGACAAGCCGATGTGAAACGCAGTTGCTGTATGTGGTGTGAAATGCATTTCATTAGGCTGGGATAAAGGACATTTTGCCAATTCCCCCTCATTTACACAGTCAAATATGTACCAGGGTGGACAGTACAGCTTTTCAATCTGGTCTGAACTGGTCATTTCAATGTGCACCATTAACACCATGTAAGTCAGACCCTTGCATGCAACCTCCTTCTGTATCTTTCAGTTTTATTCTCGTCAACTAAGATAGGACACGGATGAGGTGATGGATTTTTAAAATAAGGCATCTTCTGCTTCTCCATCTTCTACCATGCACTTATTCGTAGGTGGTGGGGGAAGGGACCCAATCTCTTGTATCTACCAATGTCACCCACTGTACAGCTCCCCGCAAATGGCACAGCACCATTTGGAATAACATGGGACAATCACAGGTGCAAAGGGCGCGTCCTGACACTCCATCCCACACTGTTCTCATTCGGTTTACATCACAAAAACACTCATGGCTCAAACGTATCAAGTGAGTATCTGAAAGTACTGACCAGGAAAAGTCCCAGTTTCAATCCCCGATTTTATATTTAGCCAATCTCTGGCGCTCTTCTTCTTCTTCTTAGGCAGTCCCTCGGAAGACTTGCTTCCACATTAAAAATGAGTTCTCAGGTGACTGATGAGTCCAATGCGGGACCTACAGTCTCTGTCACAGGTGGGGCAGACAGTGGTTGAAGGGGCGGGTGGGTGGGGTGCTTGGGTTGACATGCGCTCCTTCCGCTTGCTCCTGGCGAAGAGACTCGAGGTATTCGGCGCCTTCCCGGATGCTTCTCCTCCACTTTGTGCGGTCTTGGGCCAGGGATTCCCAGGTGTCGGTGGGGATGCTGCACTTTTTCAAGGAGGCTTTGAGGGTGTCCTTGAAGCGTTTCCTCTGTCCACCTGGGGCTCTCTTGCCGTGTCGGAGCTCCGAGTAGAGCGCTTGTTTTGGGAGTCTCGTATCGGGCATGCGGACGATGTGACCCGTCCATCGGAGCTGATCGAGCGCGGTCAAAGCTTCGATGCTGGGGATGTTGGCCTGAGCGAGAACACTGACGTTAGTGCGCCTATCCTGCCAATGGATTTGCAGGATCTTGCGGAGGCAGTGTTGGTGGTACCTCTCCAGTGCTTTGAGGTGCCTGTTGTACATGGTCCATGTCTCTGAGGAATACAGGAGGGCAGGTATTACTACTGCTCTGTAGACCATGAGCTTGGTGCCGGGTTTGAGGTCCTGGTCTTCAAACACACTCTTCCTCAGGCGACCGAAGGCTGCACTGGCACACTGAAGGCGGTGTTGGACTTCGTCATTGACGTCTGCCCTTGTTGACAGTAGGCTCCCGAGGTATGGAAAGTGGTCCACGTTGTCCAAGGCCTTGTCATGGATTTTGATAATCGGGGGGAGGGGGCAGTACGGTAGAGGACCTTTGTCTTACGGATGTTTAGTGTAAGGCCTATGCTCTCGTACGCTTCGGTGAAGGTATTAACAATGGTTTGGAGTTCGACCTCTGAGTGAGCGCAGACGCAAGCGTCGTCTGCATACTGTAATTCGACGACAGAGGAAGGGACGACCTTGGATCTGGACTGGAGGCGACCGAGGTTGAACAGTTTCCCATTTGTTCTGTAAATTAGCTCCACTCCAGCGGGGAGCTTACTGAGGGTGAGATGGAGCATTGCCGCAAGGAAGATCGAGAAGAGCGTTGGTGCAATGACACAGCCTTGCTTGACCCCGGTCTGTACATGAATTGGGTCTGTGGTGGAACCGTTGGTCAGGATCACGGCTTGCATGTCGTCGTGAAGCAGGCGGAGGATGGTGACAAACTTTTGAGGGCAGCCGAATTTGAGGAGGACACTCCATAATCCCTCACGGTTGACAGTGTCAAAGGCCTTTGTGAGGTCAAAGAAGGCCATGTACAGCGGTTGGTGCTGTTCCCTGCATTTCTCTTGTGCAATCTCTGGCACTACATTTGGGCTCAGTACCCCTGGAAATTGTGTGTGGGGGGGGGGGGGGGGGGGGAAGAGGTGGGTGGAAGAGAAAGAGAGAGAGGGCGCGATCAGCTCACACTGCTCACCAATCTATACCCAGTCATCACGATTAGAGGGCAACATTAGGCTTTGATGGGGTGCCTCACATAGTTAAATAGTTGACCAAAACTCCCCGTCAATACTCTCAAAAGAATAGCAGCCACGTGGATAAGGTAATGAAGGGTAAAGAGTGTCCACGTCACTGTACTCCCATCAAGCGCTGGAGGAGTGGGAGGAATTTGGCCAGAAATAAAACAAAGTCAATTGCCCAGATAGTAATCTAAAGGCTGAAATCAGCAGAGCTGGCAGGCTGGCAAAATCTATCCGCCGTATTCAAATCACTGTAACTTGCTCACCATTACTGTCCCCAATTCCCTGTAGTATCGACCGCACTGACATAACTAAAACTTAAGGGATATCATTTTATGAATCAATGTTGATATGACAACTCAGCATTACAGCAATGCAGAACAGCCTGATGCACTAGACCACTTCCTATGTGTGAAGTGTGCAGTTCAAAGGGCTTACTACTGAATGTTTTACATGTCTGTATATAGATAAACAAAGGATCAGAATCCAAGCTGGATTTGAATTGGTACTACACAGTAACTGCTGATTTCCTTCGCCTCTATTGCACAAATTAAAATAAAAGCAATTAGCATGAAGGAAGTTAAGGCCGTGACCAACATCGTCAACCCTTTCCTCGATACCTGGCTTTCTAGGGCTCCCACTGGAGAGTGGCTCAGCGTTGGCCAGCTTCTCAACAGGTACTCTGTCGTCACGATCCACCCAAGAGCAGACGCTCTAGAAAACAGTCCGGTTGGAGAGAATTGCATAAACTCTCCAGCTCCAGAGGTTTTGATAGAGTAAACAGGGAAAAACTATTCCCTCTGGCGAGTGAGACAATAACCAGAAGTCATAGATTCAAAATCATCGGAAAAAGATCTAGTGGGGAGAGGAGAAATTTTTTCCACTAAGAGCTGTCGGGATCTGGAACGCTTTGCCTGAAAAGGTGGTGGAAGCTGATTCCATAAATCATTTTTGAAAGGGAGTTGGACGGGTCCTTGAGGATGAGGAACTTGCAGGGTTAGGGACAAAAAGCAGGGATGAGAGACTAAACACGACTGCTCTTTCAAAGAGCCAGCAAAGGCAAGACGAGCCAAATGGCCTCCTCCTGCGCTGTAAGTTTATATGAATCTATGAATAACTACAATATTGCTTTCCAGATTATTGTTCACAGGGGCTGCGAAGCTGCATTCTGAAGCTCTCCAGAAGCTAGTTAACGTATCGGTTCCATCCTGTCCGCTCTAAAATTAATAACCTGCAAGTGCTCACCTCCATCTTTAGATATTCCTTCCCCTCCACCTCTCCCCCCGCACCCACTCAGTCCGTCCAGTATTCCCAGAGCTCAATCTAATCGCAGGCTTCTTCTAATGCTACTCTCAGATTGGCTGCCACAGGGCATGCAAGGTCGTCCATTTCGCCTCCGCTGCAACACTTTTCTTCCAGTTTCACCTGTCCGAGGGGACGGGTAGCGGAAGAAATTGCTCGGCCTTGAAATCATTTGCAGCTGACTTGGACAGGCGCAGTCACACTCTCACGCCATTTCATGTGACGTTACTTGAAATGAGAACTGAGGAAAATACACAATTATATTCTTCTCTCTCTCGGTTCTGTATTTCCCAATCTGTTTTCAGACACATTGATGTAATGCTGTACTTCACTGCCAGGCGCTCTCATCCCCTCCTGCTTTTCACCATTTCTGCTGCACTGCATGGAACTTTGCAATTTCCCCCACTCCCCTCTCCGTGGCTTTTGGAAACCTACCAATCCACACACCCATTTCAAACAAAATTCTGCGTTTCATGATGAAAATGAGACAGATTGGGATATCAGCCCCCTCCCGAATTATCCCACAAGAAATATCTTGGATTCCTTTCTGATGCCCAGGAGTCTGTGGGGGCTCTCTGGTCAAATGGTCAGGACAGCACTTTATTCAGTCCTTTTTAGTTGCCATAACATGGTCAGTTGTGGCAAATCCCCAAGACTGGATGTGCCAATTGTGGATACAGCAAGCAGAGAGTTGCCGTCCCCCACAAGGCAAGGTAGAAGAGGGGATCGAGTCACCCAGGGTCGCAAGACTGCAGAGATGAACAGACTGAGGGGTGGGTGGGAGCAAGCTGCCTGCCAGAAACCTAACCATTTCAAAACAATATGTATATCGTGGCCATCTTTCTAAGAAAGAGTCAGGCGGAAGACAGAGGTGATTCATTTCTAAATATACACGGTCAGTTTGAATTCTCAGCTTCTTACCGTGCTGTGAAACTCTGTCTACTGAAATAGCTCCAGGCCATTGAGGGAACGTCAAGCAATGCTGATAAATAAATGTACAGTATTTCCATACAAATCTTGTCAAAACCAGTCAAGAAAAATAAATCAAACTGGTGAGCAACAGGAACCCACAGATGCAATACTTTACCTCTCCCAGATCCAGGGTGATTGTGGCAGAACACAATCCCTGATGTGGCTTTTTGATCAGTGCATTTGTTTAACCAACTGAATTAACAATCAATCTCTGCAGGTCCGATTTACTTGTTCACTTCCGAGCAAGCAATCTACGGCGAATTATACAATACTATGAAAATATACCATGTTATTAGAAATATCTTGGATTCATTTCTGATGCCCAGGAGTCTGCAGGGGCTCTCTGGTCAAATGGTCAGGACAGCACTTTATTCAGTCCTTTTTAGCTTGCCATAACATGGTCAGTTGTGGCAAATCCCCAACACTGTCCGCCCCATTTACTTGCTTGCCTCACTAAGACGGCACAGCAGTTTCAGATCTGCTGCAAAATGCACTTGCCCGTCAACATTATAAACACTTTAATGGGAACTTTACATAAAACTGCTAGTAAGTTTCTAAATCAGTGGTCTGCACAAGGTACTTGTTCAGTATGAGCCCAGTGCTACTAGTACAGCTCAGTGCCAGATCAAAGCCACTGGTCTAACAGACCTGTTTAGTCTGATTTGTCAAAGGGCTCATAATAATGACGCTGGATTTTTTCCACTTACTTTGGTCAGTCTAATGAGGAGCACACAGGTTTCTGCTGCTACTCATTACTATAACACTAGTTCCTTGCATCTCCTCTCCACACCCACCCCCCACAATTCCCTAATCAAGAGGACAAACATCTGTTCACAGGCCTCTCTACTGGTCGCTAGGTTTGAATGCAGCCGACTCGCCTCGTGATACTGCATGCTGATGTAGAACCATCTGACTATCTCGCCAAATCACAAACTTGCAATGTGGGGAAAATCATAGCAATGAACTTGTGCTCTGTGGCTCTGTAGCCTGCCATCTCGATTATGGAACAGCTTGGAGGGGGGGGGGGGGTGGGGGAAGCGTTGTGAAGAAATATTGATATAGTAATAGAGATGTAGCAGGAGCATATATGGGTCTCATCAGACTAGCCAAGTACTAGATTAAGATTAGACAGACCAGCAGCAATCTGGAATGCCACACCATGATGGACTGATGCAGTATAATGTGGCCATGCACCAAATGGAGACAGGTCAACACCAGTCCGCCCTGTGAACCTTGTAATCGGTGCAGCTCTAGAATTGTCGAGCCTTCTAAAACTAGCATTTTTCTTTTACAGCGGATGGTAATTCAGGCCTGTTTGTCAACACGCAATAGTCAGTAACACTCAGCAGAATCAGACAATTGTGGGTTCAAGCCCAGTTTGAGGACGCGCGCACATAACCTAGACTGACACTTCGGTGCACTCCTGCGGGAGGGCTGCACTGCTGGAAGTGCCATCCTCTGGATGCCGATTCTCGAGACCCCTTCTACCTGTTCAGATAAATACTGAAGATTCCGAGGCACTATTCGAAGAGAAGCAAAGAGCTCTCCGCCCTTCACATCCCTCTCGACCAACATCAACAAAAACCATAACCGGGCATCCATCTTGTTGCTGGTGGGATCTTGCTTTGCACAAAATGGCTGCCACATTTAGCTATACACTAGTCACTTCACTTCAAAGTAATTCCATGCATGCAAAGTATTTGGAGATGTTTGAGATGCGAGAAGGTGCTCTACAAACCAAACCATAAGCAGCATCCTTTAGTGCACATGCAATCCTGCATCATATCTTTTGATCCCAATCCACCAAATATAACTGTAATCACACATTCTGTTCAGCCATAAGAAAATTATCCATAGATCCACAGCCCTGCTCAGGTTCCATTAATACAATGACTTCATTTGATTATCAAGTGCATTAATAAGATGCTGCCTGATAACGACCGTAAGAAAAGAAAGACTTGCATTTCTATAGCGCCTTTCACAACCACCGGACGTCCCAAAGTGCTTTACAGCCAATGAAGTACTTTTTGAAGTGTAGTCACTGTTGTAATGTAGTACACAATAAACCGTCACAATATTCGAAGACTTGCACAGAAGGCAGAGCGCAGCAGCACACTGCAGCTTTCAAATGAAAGGCTCAGGAATGGTCAGGAAAGTGCATCCAGCATGGCAAGAGGCTGGAGACTGGTTGCACAGGCCACCACAAATAATAAAGCCCCTGGACATCGCTTAGGTTGTTGCTCCAAGAGTGGGGGAGGGCAGTAAATTCCTTCCAAAACATCACTGTGGAAAGGTTCTATTGATTCCCAGTCACTTCCTTTATTTGTCTGAACCCCAGATATAGAACATGAATCTTGGAACCGTCACCGTCACCCCTCTCCAAAGAGCTGAATTTAACCAATTACAGCAGGAAGCTGAAGACAAGCCCTTCAGTCACCCGTTTACACCTTACAGCAACTTTCTGTGCACTTTTATGAAACTATAGCAAAGGCCATGAGTTCCGTGAATAAATGCTACAACATACAGTCACTGCATAAACCACAGTCAGCCATCTGGAAATGGTAAGACACCAGGGAACAAAACAACGTCCACAACATCAGCAAACAGCACAGCCAGTAGCAGATGATGGCTAGTTTGCAATAGAAACAAACACTCCGACAACCCGCCAGAAACCAAAGCCGGTCTCTCACTGTAGCTCATGAGGATTTGTTGGCAGTTTGTAAAAAGACTCCAAAAGAAGCTTCTGGTTAATTGAAGCACAAAGTCTGCATTACAGAATGGACCAATCAACTAGTCAGTCACACCCTCTATTGTCAGCAGGGCATTACTGAACACGTTGTTCCAAGTCGGACAGGCTAGTGCCAATCTGAAAGAGAGACACAGACGGGAAGCCTGCACATGCATGGCCTCAACTGGGCCCAAATCCAGAACTGGCCTCCAAGCCTCTGATCAGAAGGAGAACAGCAGCTTCATCTTCAGATTTCCCCTTCTTGAGAACACACCTAGCCCTCGATATGCATCTCCCTCTTTGGAGGGACCGCCAAGGCCAGGAGCTCAGCACGAGTAGAATCACAGGCACAAACTGGAACACTGATCCATTGTGTCACCAAAGCACACTCAATTAAAACAAACCCCAATGTAGCAAAGATTTTTGCAGAGCTGCTGCAGTAGCCTCTATTCCAAAATATTTTGATGAGCACAAGCTACATTGGAAGCTATGAACCCATGTTGACACTGTGCTCGAAACCCTCTCCTAAGCCATACACAGACACTGCAGGAAACCAGAAGAACACATTAAAACAAAGAAGGGCTCATCTACAAAACTTAATACAGCAGGGATTTCAGCAAGTCCAAAAATAGATGTGTGAAAGTACACCAACTCTAGCTGTACAGGCCCATCATTAATAACCAGGCACTGTACAAATATACCAAAGGAACACAACGGTTACAAGCTGCAATCAGGCTGGGCTAGGAAAATCTATGCTGGTGGGCAGGTCACATTTAACAATCCAGAGATGCCCCCAATGGCTCGGACTACATCCTGGGAGCAGATGCATCTGGTTTGTTACTGAGTTAATTCATCTCAGCCAGAGCAGCAACAGGGGCATCACAAGTGGTCTTGTGGCTTGAGTTAAGGGGGCGTGGGACGGGTCATCAGGGTTACTGCTCCTGATCACCACCAGCATCTATTATTGGACGTGCATGCGCGTGGACATCAGGCGATGACCAATCAACAACCTGCCAATTCCTAGTGTCAAGGCTCATACTGAATAATGGCAAGTTGGACAGGTTACTGGAGGGCACGCAGTGCTGAGGGAACCATTCCCCAACGTGGAGGCTCTATTCAGGTTAGATAGAATGGGTTGAAAATTGGACAAAGAAATATGCGCAATTGTACAGCATTGTGGAGTAGCAGGACACACTCTGCGCCTGCAATCATCTGCACACACAGTTTCTATAGCACCAAGGGGAGAATCTGAACATAGGCCAGGTGGTGGGGACAGAGAAGTAGACATCAAAGAGTCATGTGGGACACTGATATTTCTTGGTGATTTCAGAGCACCACAATGGGAAAAGATTCTGAGTACTCTTGGTTGGAGATGGTGCACAATGCAGGGAGGCAATGGATGGGAGTTTCACCCTCACGTTTGTTCACATTATTTAAGTCTCATACAGCTTTATACCTCAACAGCAGCAAGTAAAGGGAGAGGTGCACTAGGAGTTTTGTTAATTCACAGCAGTTCTCGAGGTGCCATTGCTGATCCAGAGTTTAATGACAAGCATTATCCAATCCCCAGCCAGTTCCAGCATCTGTCTGGTCTTCTTGACTTTGAAGCATTCCCTGTAGTTACTGAGCCAGGGAAGTTATATGCATAATTTATTCCTGTACCTCACAACTTTCAGAATCTGGTTAAGAGCCACGATCCACAAGCGGAAATTATCACCGTGCTTCCTGCTCCCTTTCATCCTCACAGTTACATGTTAATCATTTTGGCTGCAACTTCACTTGAGTAAATATTCTTCAGCTTTAAGGACACGTTTTCCCTTGTGCAGTAATACAGTTTCATCACGGATAATGAATTAAAAACAAGGCTCATCAAAAACACCCATAATTATTGCCGAGAATAATTACTGGAAACAGCTTTCAAATTTTGGAAGCACTGTGAAAAACAATTGTAAAATAACAGGTTAGCACCAAGACACTCACCACAGGAGTTCAGGGCACTGGGGGCGGGGGGGGTAGAGAACACTTGACATGCACACATATGCTTGAAATACTTGCATTGATAAAGCTCTCATTGCATTTCAGAACGTCTCAAAGCTTCATATACCTCAACTGCTCTGCAAGCTAACAGGGGAGTAAACATTCTTCAGCTTTTGAGCACATTTTCCCCTCACTTAATGATGTTTTCATCACCGGTGCAATGAAATAAAACAAGGATCTCCATTTACATAAACCCTGAAAATCCCAGCCAGGTACCCAATACCCATCTCCCCATCTAAAGTTTGAGCTGCTGTTTAAAATAATCCCCATCATCTCCTAAACTCACAATCGCCCACAATATTCAGGCTTTTAAACAAAAGCTTCAGACATCTGTAAATTATTAAGAAAACTTGCCCACAAACCCGAATGCCTGTTGTCGCGATTTCTGGTCACGCTTTTCTGTTAATATTTAGTATTGTAATTTGCTACATTAAGACTTCCCATTTAGTTTATTAGGTCAACTGTTACAATGAAGTGCAGGAAGTTTCTGAAGCCTCGCTCCCAACTCTGTTGCCATCCTGTATATATGAAAAAAAATCTTATACTGATTAACTGACTTTTGGCAACAACAGGCAATTTACTAGTAAGACTGCAAATGGTTTGGAAAAGATATATCAGAAAATTTACGGGTGTAGGTCAAGGGTATATGGTTCAAACCAGTAGGAGAAAAATTTAGGATTTCCAGATAAAGTGGGGTGGCGGAGAAGAGAGAAACTATAGAGTCTTTCTAGGTGGATGAACGAACAGCTAAATGGCCTTCCCCTTCTGTAATTATCGGATAATCTTACACTTATATCGCACCTTATCACGCCACAAGTTATGTCAAAGAGCTTTATAACCAATTAGATGCTTATGAACTGCTGTGCCATGGCAGTTTTTACATCAAACTCAATAGGCAATCAGGGGCTCGATTTAATGTCTCGATACAAGAGACAGCACCTCCAACAATGCAGCACTCCCTCAGTACTGCCCTGCAGTGTCCACCTAGATCCTGTGCTTGAGACCTGGCGTGGGACTTGAACCCACAACTTTCTGTCTCAGACTAGAGTGCTACCAACTGAGTCAAACTGACTCCAATTAAACTGAGCCAGCACTGTTATAATGAAAAGCACAAAATCTCTTGCACTCTATTCCCTTCCTTCCATCGCCCCTCCCTCAACATGCCCAAGGAACACTCAAAAAGTCAGCAGATAAACCTTCTAAACCCAATCAAGCAAGATTATATAGCACCTTCCACGTGCTCAGGACGCGCCACACACTGCACAGCCAATGGCTGACTTTGAAGTGCAGATACTTACGTAAGCAAACATAGCAGCTAATGTGCACACAGCAAGATCCCACAAACAGCAAATGAGATAAATGACCAGCTGAGCTGCCCTACAAGGTCTTCTCATTTACCAAGGAATGGGCGGTAGATGTGATAGGCTCATTATCCTTTCTGTCACTGGAGATAAGACAGAGGGACACTAGCTGCGTTAGCAGAGCATTGAATGAATGGAAAAGCAATATCCTTAAAATTACATTTAAAAACACTATACCGCTCCTAAAGGTTCAGAACCATGAAAAGAAACGCATCTGCCTCTATAAAGTGTGAAATGGTTTCTGTGCCCGTTTGCATTCAGGAAAAGGATACAACAATGAAAATAGTAACAAACGCAGGTCAATACTCTAACTAGGGAATACCAGGATACAATACACAACAAAGTGCTCTAGCCACAGATAGGAATAGTATTTCTTGGAGGAGCACTAATGCCTCTGAAGTGGAGGAATAATCTATGAAAGGGAGAATTGGAGAAGAAAGGTACCTCCATGAACTGGGAGGAAGGCAGAAGAGTCTCTCTCGAAACAGGAGTAGTGGAAAAAACCATATGAACTCTAACCTGGACGGGGCAGTCATCCCCAGGTAGGAAAAGTGCCACGGTCAAGCCATCTACCACAACAAGGGCCACTGAAGAGTTAAATTGCTTTTATACAATTTATCAGATTTAGCAACAGCAAGGACCAATACCCATTCACAACTTTTCTGCCAGAAATTAGGGAGTTTTTGCTGCAATCACCTGCAATTTTCCAGTGGCCTTGGCATTAAATTAAGATGGAGGCCATCATGTGAGGGAGATGCAGCATGCAGAGGAGAACAAGTGGGAAAAGTCATTCCTTCCAGCTTCTCCTTTCATGTAACCTGGGGCTCCGAATAAGTAGACTAATTAAATGAGAAACTATGTTGCTTTCAATTTCCTGTTAGGTGGCTTCGACACGAGAGTTGTTATACTACAGATTAATAAAAGGAGACAATAGCAAAAAGGGGAGACTTGGTGATAAAGACAAGCCAATGAACTATTCCATAAAAGTAACCGCTAGCTAAAATGTTTAAACAAAATTTAACATTGGAGACTAAACACTTCTTAAATTTGACATTGTTCAAAGGACTAAAAACAAGGAGCAATGTGACAATTACATTTGGAGCAGACTTTTATTACGCAATACTAGTATTGAACAGTTTGCCAAGATCGCACAGCACAATTTCAACCCACCTGTATGCGTGTAGAAACAGCTCAGGATACACTTACCTCAACATTTCCTCAAGTTATAATCATGTTCCCCAGTTCTGCGCAGGGAATTTCTCTGGATCCATCCCACTCACTTACAGGGATTACAAATTACCTCCCAGCCACCTTGGAGCAAACTACAGCGCAGGTCAAAATCCCAAAAATGCCTTCCATTTTAAAAGACTTAAATCTCCAATTAAGTGCATATTCAATGCGTCTTACAGGTGTAATTTTTTTCCTTTTATATTAGAATATTAAGGAAATTATTCATCATCATACCATTCAGTACCCGTTGAACCGGAGTTGGAAATGTTTAAATGTAGTTTGCTCAGCTCTCCTGCGCGCAAAATGGTTGTCAGGAGGGTTGCCAGTGCAGTATTACATTTCAAACTTACATTTGGCATCAGAATCACAATATTCACAACCCTCAAACCAGTGCTGCCAAAATAATACACAATGCTCCTTAACATTGGTAAGATTTCTTTATTTTTTTTAAAAACAAAAGCTTACCTACCAGATCTAAAAATGTTGGCTCGGATCCTAGCAGGCTCAGCCACTGAACTGTTCTAGGTGTTCCAATAAGCCCAGCTTTGTTTGTACAACAAGAGCAGTGTGTGTCTCGCACTAATTGGGAAAGCAATCCATGTGAGAAACAAATACAGGGAAACTTCTGGAGTGTGGAGCATGTACTTTTCACAAACCAGAAACAACCAGGGAGTTAGAGGGCATGTAATTCATGCTAACAACACAATGAGAAATGAAAGGTCACCACTCAGTCAGTGAGCCCTCTGCATGGTAATGATCATCTGCCTTCCGATTTATGGGATACCTTCAGCATGACTCAGTCCTGATAAACCCACTTCCATTTTAGCCAAACGCAAATTTTACAGTATTTTCAAAACAACACTGACAGCTGCTTCCTACATTTATTAATGTGATGTGATTTACAGTAACTTTAAGCAAGTAGGAAAACAACACGCAATTATAAGTTAGGAACACAATTACAACCATATGGCTGTATCCGACACAAACCTTGAAGTAGGACTCCACACCAACGTTCCCGCTAAGCTGTGCGGCTGCACTGCTGTCTGGAGGTCCCGCACAGCCCCGGGACCGGCTTTTAAATGGGAAAATTTCACACACGCGCGCGAAATCTTGAATGGGCCACGCAGCCTGTTAAGGGAACCGCGCACCCAAAAAAAATTAGGGGGAACATTGCTCCACACTCGTTGCAAAATAGCCTTTACAACGAATGGTGGAGTCCTAATGTATCGAATACCTTTAATATATTTTGTCCCAGTTCCACAGAAGTAAAACTTCACGGCTTTCTTTGGTAGCTGTGCAGTTATTGCTCACCCGACAACATCGGGGATTGTGGGTCCACAGAATGAGCAAGGAGAGCAAGCCTTCAGTCATCAGCAACATGCATCAGAATCAGCCGGCTCAAATTTTAGTTACCCTCCCAAGGTACTGTGAAAGCTGCTTGAAAGTTAAATCTCTATACACTGAAATCCTTGGTATATATCAACGTTTATCAAGCTCAGCGTTGGTTAATTAGAAACTCCAGCGTAAAGATAAGCAAAGGAAGCTTTCCAGTAAAACTAACATCTGAGTTTTCCTCGCTGAAACGGATCAAGTACACAATTGTTGACTTCTGCTCTTCTCTGCTGGACCAGCAGTGAACAAAGGTCAATGGCAGAAGTACACAAAGTACACACCCCCAAAACTGACCTCTGCTGTGCTTCATTCAAAGTCTCAGCTTTGATCCTGGGCCTGTGCTGAATTAGCTGGCAGCTAGGGCAACAGCAAGGGTGCTACAGTAGGTTAAGGGAGGAAAGCGAGTTGATGAGAATCCCTGCTCCTGATCACTGGGTTCAGCTAAGACACCTGTCATTACACGCCATTAAGACTTTCATATGATTAAGGATCACTTGGAAGTCTCGTGACTATTGAACTGTTTCCCAGTAAGTCAGTCCTCAGAGGACAAGGGAACAGGAAATAAGGTTGGGGGGTGGGGGGGAAAAGAGTAAAGGTTTAAAAAAAAAAAATCCCCAAATGCCCCTCTCCCTGTAAAATTGCTCCTTTGCTTCTTTCAATGCAACTCACGAGACAACCCCTGGAAATGGTGAGAAATCTCCGAGCAAGTGGATTCAAACTCCCACTTTCTATCACGTACTGATTGCCTCCTTCAATACGATCCTCAGCATGTGGCGAAAACATGGATACAAACCCACCTCTGACCGCTCACCTACAGGAAGCACTTTCCCCCTTCCACCATGGCCCTGCTCAGGAGCTCACCACTTAAGGAAGTGCAAGTGTAGACTTATGTCGGTGCCTGACTGCGCTGACCACAGAAGCAACTTTCTATTAATTCAGATTTGTTTGCAACCTCAGCATCCTAGTTGACCTTGAGTTGAGCTACCAACTCCATATAGTCTCCATCATGAAGACCACCTACTTCCGCCTCCTTAACATTGCCCACCTCTGCCCATGAAACCCACAGCCGTGACTTTGTCACCCCCAGACTTGACTATTGCAATGCTCTCCTGGCCAGCCTCCACCCATGAACATCGGCTCAATTAAAACAGTGCTGCTTGTACCGTATCGCACACCATGTCACTCGCCCATCACACCTGCCCTCAGTGACCTATATTGGCGCCCAGTTCACCAACACTTCAAATTTTACAAATTCTTATCCACAGACCCAGACTTACATTTATATAGCGCCTTTCACGACCTCAGGATGCCCCCAAAGCGCTTTACAGCCAATGAACAACAAGCATTTACATAGCACCTTTAACAGAGCAAAACGTCCCAAGGCGCTTCACAGGAGCGATAGCAAACAAAATTTGACACCGAGCCACATAAGGAAATATTAGGGCAAATGACCAAAAGCTTGGTCAAAGAGATAGGGTTTAAGGAGCGTCTTAAAGGAGGAGAGAGAGATAGAGCAGCGGAGAGGTTTAGGGAGGGAGTTCCAGAGCTTAAGATCTATGCAGCTGAAGGCACAGCTGCCAATGATGGAGCGATTAAAATCAAGGATGCTCGAGAGGCCAGAATTGGAGGAGCGCAGAGATCTCAGAGAGCTGTAGGGTTGGAGGAGATTACAGAGCTAGGGAGGGGCGAGGTCATGGAGGGATTTGAAAACAAGGATGAGAATTTTAAAATTGAGGTGTTACTTAACCGGGAGCCTTTGTAGATCAGCGAGAACAGAGGTGATGGGTGCACGGGACTTGGTGCGGGTTAGAATACGGGCAGCAGACTTTTGGATGAGCTTAAGTTTTGAGGGTGGAAGGTGACGTAACTTTGAAGTGTAGTAACTGTTGTAATGTAGGAAATTCTCATCCTCTGATAAATCCCTCCACGGCCTCTTCTCTCCCATCTCCATAACCACCACCACCCCCCCCTCCCCCGTACTCTCCTCCCCTCGCACCACCATTGGTGCTGATACCTACAGCCACCTCGGCCTCATTCTCTGGAATATCCTCCCTGAACCCCTTTGCTTCTCCACTTCCTTAGAAACCCCCTCTGAGTTTTTGAACATCTGAGATCTGTCTTTGATTCAGCATCCATTTTTGCCTTGATGCCTCTGAAGTGTTTTGGGACATTTCTCTACGTTTAAAGATGCTACATACATGACAAGCTGTTGTAACTACTATAAAAATGAAAAGGAATGAGGATCTTCCCTCTTCTCCTCCTCAGGTTTGTGAGGAAATGCACCACATGGTATGGTAAAGAACCATACAGACAAGGAAAGTCCACATTGGAACTTAGCTAATCTCAGGGGATCTGTTTGCCAGGGCAGGGAGAAGGGGGAGAAGGAAGAGAAGGACTGCAGCTCTAAATCCAGGGTGCAGGTGAGAAAGAGAATGTTCAACTGGGCATCCGTACCTGTTCACTATCAAGTGTACACATGTGGATGTAAGACATGAACAGCACAGTCATATTGTTGAATGGGCTAACATCCTGACAAGGCCATTCCAATCTTCTCCTTGGCCAGCCTCCCACCTTCCATCAACTTGAGCTCATCCAAAGCTCTGCTGCCAGTCCCATTCATATCTGTGCTCGCTGACACACAATGTCTGCTTTAAAATTCTCATCCTAAAGTTCAAATCATTCTACGGCCTCGCGCCTCCCCATCTCTGCACCCTCCTCTAGATCTACAAACCTCCGAGAACTCTGCATTTTTCAAACTCAGGCCCCTCATGCATCCCGCCTTCCTTCACACCACCATTGCCTGGGCCCCAAGCTCTAGAATTCCCTCCCTGAACCTCTCCGCCTCTCTCTCCTCCTTTAAGATGCTCCTTAAAACCTACCTCTTTGACCAAGTTTTTGCTCACCTGTCCAAATGTCTCTTTCTTTGGCTCAGTGTAAATTTGCAACTGATTACACTCCTGTGAAGCATCTTGGGACGTTTTATTATGTTAAAGGCGCTGTATAAATGCAAGTTGTTAAGTGAAAAATGGCCGCTTTGGTAAGGTACCAGAGGGGCACCCACCACCCATGAAACAGTGTGATTGCCTTCAGGAAAGAGAGGGGAGGCAAAATAAATATTTCCAACATGACTATGCTCACGTTGTGCTAAAGCCTTCTCAGGAGTAATTTTAACAGCAGTCTATTTTCAGCCATCCTGTAATAACTAATGTAATCAATTACATAAGACTAATTAAGCAGCCAGCTGAATGAAAGGTTAATCACACTTGCAAATCTCTGATGAATTATTTTGAAACCGGCAGAGACCACCTCTTTCTCCAAGTCTATTTTTACATCCTTTCTCTTGCAGTGTGGCGGCGGATCGATTCCTGCATCAAAGTGCGCCTTGTTTATCAGTCAGCATTTGAAAGGAAAACGGCAGGTAGAGCCCCATCGTGTCCTACACCTGAAAGGTTAACCTCCAGATGCTAACAGACCCTATCCGTTCCCAATATTATTTATTTCAGTTCATTATTTCCAGCATTTTTAGTATTTATTCACAGCGAATTCAACAGACCGGTGGGGGTTAGGGGCTTCATTTGCATCGAGCTAGTTGGCGGTGAAGGTCACACATTTCCCTCCCCAAATTCAACTTGAATATAATAATTAACCCCAGTGATGAATTAACAGCAAATCTTACCTGTTTTGTTTCTCTTGAGCTTCTTTGGTAGCGTTAGCCTCCAATCCTCTGCAATTAAACAAACAGAGAGCCACTTATATCGAGATATTATTTTTTGAAAGCAGAGGCGCGGTGAGAGGCCTGGCGCAGAGAGCGCTGCAGTGCGGGCTCTGCACACAGGCCCAGTGCTGGCGGCGGGAGCCCAGGGGCCCAGTTACCCCACTCCCCCTGCGGGCCCCCGGTCAGCGGCGGCGCGGCTCCAAACACAACGGCCGGCGGGAGGCCGAGCCCCGGGGTGGAGAGGAGGGGAATCCACTCACCTCATTAATGTAAAGTGCAGCAGTGAGAAATCCGAAAGCTAAACATGCGAGTAAGGCTTCAGCAGTGAGTGTGCGGCTGGCCGCGGCGCCGAGCAGCGCGCTGCCTCTCCACAGCCGCCATCTTCTCCCGACTGACTGACAGGAACTGGCCCGGCACTTCCGGCCCGCCGCAAATGGCTGATCACATGGCAACCGGGGGGAGGAGGGAGCCATGGCAACCAGGGGGGAGGGGGGAACCATGGCAACCAGGGGGGGGGAGGGGGAGCCATGGCAACCAGGGGGGAGGGGAGCCATGGCAACCAGGGGGGGAACCATGGCAACCAGGGGGGGGAGGAGGAGGAAGCCATGGCAACCGGGGGGGAGGGGGAGGCATGGCAACTGGGGGTTTGGGAGTGACAGGCTCGGGAGGCAGCAACAGGCCGCAGGGTGACAGCCAGGACTGAGAGGTAAGCACAGCAAGAAATTAAAATGTACTGGAGTTGGAGAAAGAGCAGGGGTGGTGGTGGTGGGGACTAATTGGCTCCTCTTTCAAAGAGCCAGCACAGGCTCTTTCTGTGCTGTATGATTCTATGTGTCTCAATCTGTGGTGGTGGTGGTGGGTGAAATAATACAGCTGAATATTCCCCACACCCAGTTTTCTCCCCTGCAGGGCTACAGTCGCACCAGGACGCTGGTCACCCTTTGCCCATTCTTCATGGAGTGCCTGTGGGATATTCGACTGGGGAAGGCGTCGCAGCGCAGTCCTCATCAGCCAACCGCACACGGGTCGGGAGTGTCGAGGCCAAGCCGGTGCCCTGGCAGAAATCAGGCTACCAGCGCAGAGCCTTCTGTCCCGTGTGCACCAGGAGACTGCCATTGCCCACTCCATACATTGTTTTTAATTAGTGTTTACAATCTCATCCCTCTTTGCATGCTCCCTTAACGTTCTCCCTGAACTCGTCAGAAAAATTAAATTCTTGCAGTCATCGTCCTCTGTTATTTTGGGGGCAATCAACTCCAATTTTTCTGTTTTTCAACGTTCACAAATTTCACTTATTTTCACTGAAGTTCCCCGATTTCATTTTGGGTGGGGGCGGGGTGGGCTTCTTAGTTTATCCTTCCCTAAAGAAGATGCATAAATAAATATATGGCTGTTTATGTCACTGGGTAGATCATTTCACTGTTGTTCTCATAGAATATTCTGTCCTTGACACTTTTACTTTCTCCAGCTGCTGAGTTCACTCTGAGTTTTCATTCTGATGACTCACTCACGTCCACAGTTTATCTGTTCTTTCATTCAGATCTCATTTATTTTGTTAATTATACACACTACAGTTTACAACCTTAAATTTCATGGTGAATGTTTTGCCCACCAATACTGGTGAATGGAACAATTCCCCATGTTTTGCACTGAGTATCAGCATCAGGCATAGCACAGAGTAAAACCACTCAAACACTTCCAGGGCAAGCACATCATGAATTAAATACAGAGTAAAGCTCCCTCTACACTGTCCTGTCAAACACTCCCAGAGCAGGTACAGCATGGGTTAGATACAGAGTAAAGCTCCCTCTACACTGTCCCGTCAAACACTCCCAGGGCAGGTACAGCACGGGTTAGATACAGAGTAAAGCACCCTCTACACTGTCCCATCAAACACTCCCAGGGCAGGTACAGCACGGGTTAGATACAGAGTAAAGCACCCTCTGCACTGTCCCATCAAACACTTCACCTGAGGAAGGAGCAAATCGATAGCTCCGAAAGCTTGTGATTTCAAATAAAACTGTTGGACTATAACCTGGTGTTGTGCGACCTCTCAATTTTGTCCATCAAACACTCCCAGGGCAGGTACAGCACGGGGTTAGATACAGAGTAAAGCTCCCTCTACACTGTCCCATCAAACACTCCCAGGGCAGGTACAGCACGGGTTAGATACAGAGTAAAGCTCCCTCTACACTGTCCCATCAAACACTCCCAGAGCAGGTACAGCACGGGTTAGATACAGAGTAAAGCTCCCTCTACACTGTCCCATCAAACACTCCCAGGGCAGGTACAACACGGGTTAGATACAGAGTAAAGCTCCCTCTACACTGTCCCATCAAACACTCCCAGGGCAGGTACAGCACGGGTTAGATACAGAGTAAAGCTCCCTCTACACTGTCCCCTCAAACACTCCCAGGGCAGGTAGAGCACGGGTTTAAATGAGAAGTAAAGCTTTTTCCACACCATACTTAATCCCAGCTTCAGAAGAGGGGCCCGTTCAGCGCCAGTGTGAGATTTTCCTTTCCCACAATACCTGTCCTTGTGTCTTGTCGGATTGAGTCTGAAACTTAGTGCTGACTTCTGCCATTTTTGTCCTCCGTTCTGCTCTCACACTCATTAATGTCATCAGTTGAATCTGTATCTGTAACCCACTCAATGATCTGCATTATTCTATACAGAGTTCCAGCTCACTGATAATGAGAAGTGCAAAATAACAACACACAGTTACAGGAGAGTGATGAGTTGTATGGGGCAAAATGATAATTACGATCTGAAGCTGAGTGTGCAAGGTGCCGGTCCCTTTGTTTCTCCCACAAGTTCCAATGGTTTCCCATATCCAGTCTATATTGCTAGAGGTTGTAGCCTGGTGGCCTTGACATAATTGCACTTATGAACGACACCAATCTGAGGCTATCAGACCTCACACAGCGGGAGGGAAAATGGAGAGAAGATTCCCTCCAGGTGATCCCTGGCACCTCCTGGCCATCGGCTACAGGGGACATTGGCAGTGACCCGGGAGCAGATTGTATCTTCACCCTCTTGCGATGAGCCGGGGAAAAATCAGCCAGCGTTCCCAATCCTGGTCACTATCCAATGGCCCTACTAGGACATTGGGTGAGGATAGGATGGGACTTGGTTGTGATGCATGGTCAAATAACCTGCTAACATGCCTCAGCTGAGACCAGCATAACATCCAGGCTTGGGCTGGAAAGTGGCAGGTAACACCAGTGGCAAACAATTCCCATCTCCAACAAGAAAAAGCCCAATCACCCTCCCCTGTCCTGCAACAGCACCATCAACAGCAAGATCTCCACCAGCAATAGCTTGGGAGTCACCGCTGACTAGAAGGTTAACGGAACCAGCCATATGAACACTCTGGCTACAGAAGCAGGACAAAGGCTGGGTAATCTGTGACGAGTGGCTTACCTCCTGATCCCTCAGAGCCTCTCCACCAGCTACAAGGCTAAAGTCAGGAGTGTGATGGAATACTCACCATTCACTTGGGTGGGTGCAGCTCCAACAACACTCAAGAAGGTCAGCACCATCTAGGACAGAGAAGTGCGCTTGATTGACGCTCCTCCATTAGATTCAATATCCACCCTTCTACCACCAGTGCACCGTGGCTGCAGTATGGATGATCTACAGGAAGCAATGCAGCAACTCACTAAGCTTACTGCTACAGCATCTCCCAGCCCCGCTTGGGAATCCACAACCTACTGAATGCAGACTTGAGTGTGCTACCAACTGAGCCAAGCTGACACTTAGCAACAGAATTCAAACTATAAACAAATTATTCTCCCAGCCGTAAAAACCTCTCTATCCGGAGGCTGACTGATCCCAACAGATGATCGTATCCGCACCAGCAGGGACCAGTAGCCGTGACTCAGGACAATTCAAGAGGTGTCAGTGCAAAGATTTAAATGGGATGGAGCAGTACAGACTTTATTTTTATTTTTCTTGCCAAATTTTCTTCCCGGCTCCTCTCCTGAAGGTATCAGCTCCTCTCCTGAAGGTATCAGCTCCTTGCTCTGGTACGGTTCCATGGGTGTCCCCTGCCCACCAATTGCCCATTCTTCCTGTATGAGCATCGACAGTGATAGTTGGCAGAATATTTGCACATGGAGGCAGGCACCACAACTGAGCCTCATCTTGCCCTCACCCGACATCCGCAATTCCCCACCCTCCTTCAGGGGGTCACTGGATAGTGAGCCGGGGCAAGATCCCCAGCTAATCTTTCCTCTTCCCTAACGCAGGGGTGCTGAGGCCAAGTGCAGCACTCAGCCGAGACCAGCTACCTCCCCACAGACTGTAGTCAGATCTGTGTCACTCACCCAAAACTCACTCATTTTGTGGGATAGCAAGTTCCTTTCTCTCCCTCTGTTTCCTTCGTTCACTCTCTCGCTCCCTCTCCTCGAAATACAAATGTACAAAAAAGGCAGACAGAAAAAGGCCATTGAGCCTGTCCATTGCAGCAGTGTTGGCAACACGGCCCCAGTGCTCCCCACCCACAGGCAGCCGTGCAATCTCCTGGGAGAGGAAAGATCAAAGCAATCCCTAGACCAGTTCAGAGAAAGAAGGATTCTGGGAAATTCCTCCCTGACCACCAAAAGCAATCAGAAACCAGTTCCAGGAACTCCGTGCGTGAAGGAGCTCTTAAAGGGACAGAGGCTATTTTGTGTGTGAACACGGGGGTTATTGTTTCTCGCAATCTGTCTTGAGCTTTCTCTCCAATTTTCCTTGCTTATTGACAAAATCCTGACCTTGCCAAGTATGTTTGTAAAGTACCATAAAATGTCGTGGATATATCGCACACCCCTATATTGGGGCCATTAAAATGTGCAGCACAAGGTGCAACTTGTACAGCAGCTTGAAAAGGAGTCATTTCAAAGGTACACTGGATTTCTGACAAATGATGGCGTGTATGGTTATGCCGTTTCTCCCCTTTAAACACAAAGATGCGAACTGTATAACTCAATAAATCCGCAATGTTTGATGATTGGAAGGGCATAATGCGTTTGAAATGTCAGATGTGAGTGAGTAAGGAGTGTCACTCGTTTATTGACAATATTCCTTTATCAACTGAGTGCGCTTTGCAGCCAGAAATGTTTGTTGAATCTGAGTGACACTATCCAATACTCACCAGGTCTGGCTCAGTGTGAGCGAGGTTCATTTGAAAAGGTCAACAAAAAAAAGGGCAACTTTAATCTTTTCAATTTATGATGGATTTGCCCAACATTCCTGGAGTCTACTTTCCGCCACCACCCCAGCAACTTGACATTCAGCGAGCCCTGTGCTCGTCTCGGTGCAGTTGATCTCTCTGAAGAAGGGAGATAATTTTGAAACTTGCTCAGTGCCCACGATGACTCAGTGGATCAGTAATACAGTGTACTACTGACTGAGCTATACTGGGTCTCTTGGTCACTCTCACGATCCAGCTTGGCACATGGAGATTAAGCACTGGGGTAAAGTCACTGGAGGACACTTGGTGTCTGTTGAACTGTAGCCCAGGATATGTCAGGGCCTTTAGGAGGGATGGGGTGAAAGGGAGACTACTGAGAAAAGAAGCAAGGATCCTCTAACATAGTCCAATAATGGGGCCCAGCACTATTGCGATGGTACGACAGTTCACAGATAATGGCACAGCTTCTGAATGCAATGTAACATGCAAGCTGGACTTTAGGTGGATTACTAACAGCTGATTCCTGACTAACACAGAGTAACCCTGCCAAGGAATGCTGTGCTTGGATCAGGATTTCAATAAACTGCAAATATTTTTTTTTTAAAATCCTTGTCCCACCGCCTATTTAAGAATCCATTCATTCAGAAATAAACAACAGAACAGAATGAACATGAACAGATTCCAAGCAAGAGACAATAATAAAAAAATCAAGTTTCAACGTGACTGCAGAATGACTGTGTTAAAAGCTACATAACTGTAAGAATGGGGTTATGCACAATGGGAGTGAATGGGAAGGGGTTTGGTGCCCTGGAATTCTATGCCATGGGAGTGAATTGGAAAGACATTTGTTCATTAGTATTCTATACAACAGGAGTGAATGGGAAGGGGTTTGAATTATTGGGATTCTGTACAATGGGAGTGAATGGGAAGGGGTTTGGTCCATTGGGATTCTGTACAATGGGAGTGAATGGGAAGCGGTTTGGTCCATTGGGATTCTGTACAATGGGAGTGAATGGGAAGGGGTTTGGTCCATTGGGATTCTGTACAATGGGAGTGAATGGGAAGGGGTTTGGTCCATTGGGATTCTGTACAATGGGAGTGAATGGGAAGGGGTTTGGTCCATTGGGATTCTGTACAATGGGAGTGAATGGGAAGGGGTTTGGGTCCACTGGGATTCTGTACAATGGGAGTGAATGGGAAGGGGTTTGGTCCATTGGGATTCTATACAATGGGAGTGAATGGGAAGGGGTTTGGTCCATTGGGATTCTATGCAATGGGAGTGAATAGGAAGGGGTTTGGTCCATTGAGATTCTGTACAATGGGAGTGAATGGGAAAGGGTTTGGTCCATTGGGATTCTGTACAATGGGAGTGAATGGGAAGGGGTTTGGTCCATTGGGATTCTGTACAATGGGAGTGAATGGGAAGGGGTTTGGTCCATTGAGATTCTATGCAATGGGAGTGAATGGGAAGGGGTTTGGTCCATTGGGATTCTGTACAATGGGAGTGAATGGGAAGGGGTTTGGGTCCACTGGGATTCTGTACAATGGGAGTGAATGGGAAGGGGTTTGGTCCATTGGGATTCTATACAATGGGAGTGAATGGGAAGGGGTTTGATCCATTGGGATTCTATGCTATGGGAGTGAATGGGAAGCGGTTTGGTCCATTGGGATTCTGTACAATGGGAGTGAATGGGAAGCGGTTTGGTCCATTAGGATTCTGTACAATGGGAGTGAATGGGAAGGGGTTTGGTCCATTGGGATTCTATACAATGGGAGTGAATGGGAAGGGGTTTGGGTCCACTGGGATTCTGTACAATGGGAGTGAATGGGAAGGGGTTTGGTCCATTGGGATTCTGTACAATGGGAGTGAATGGGAAGGGGTTTGGGTCCACTGGGATTCTGTACAATGGGAGTGAATGGGAAGGGGTTTGGTCCATTGGGATTCTATACAATGGGAGTGAATGGGAAGGGGTTTGATCCATTGGGATTCTATGCTATGGGAGTGAATGGGAAGCGGTTTGGTCCATTGGGATTCTGTACAATGGGAGTGAATGGGAAGCGGTTTGGTCCATTAGGATTCTGTACAATGGGAGTGAATGGGAAGGGGTTTGGTCCATTGGGATTCTATACAATGGGAGTGAATGGGAAGGGGTTTGGGTCCACTGGGATTCTGTACAATGGGAGTGAATGGGAAGGGGTTTGGGTCCATTGGGATTCTGTACAATGGGAGTGAATGGGAAGGGGTTTGGGTCCACTGGGATTCTGTACAATGGGAGTGAATAGGAAGGGGTTTGGTCCATTGGGATTCTATACAATGGGAGTGAATGGGAAGGGGTTTGGTCCATTGGGATTCTATGCAATGGGAGTGAATAGGAAGGGGTTTGGTCCATTGAGATTCTGTACAATGGGAGTGAATGGGAAGCGGTTTGGTCCATTGGGATTCTATGCTATGGGAGTGAATGGGAAGGGGTTTGGTCAATTGGGATTCTATGCTATGGGAGTGAATGGGAAGGGGTTTGGTCAGTTGGGATTCTGTACAATGGGAGTGAATGGGAAGCGGTTTGGTCCATTGGGATTCTGTACAATGGGAGTGAATGGGAAGCGGTTTGGTCCATTGGGATTCTGTACAATGGGAGTGAATGGGAAGCGGTTTGGTCCATTGGGATTCTGTACAATGGGAGTGAATGGGAAGCGGTTTGGTCCATTGGGATTCTGTGCAATGGGAGTGAGAGGGAGCGATTTTACTCATAAGGTCTTACAAACAGAAATGAAATGATCAACATGTTCAGCTGATTTTTGGTGGTGTAGATTTAGAGGAATGCTGACGAGACACTGGAAAAACATCTTACTCTTCTTCAATAGTGCCTTGGGACTGGATCAGGCAAACGGGGCCTCAGCAAGGTTCATTTTACAGCATGTAGTTGATGTCTGTGCAGATTTGCTAAGACTGTTTTTCCTTTTTGAAGATTTTCCTATCCCTAAATGCCTGTGAGATGCAGTTCGATGGATGCAGCAGCCCTTTAGTACCTTGTCCAAGTGGCTGTTCTTCATGTGTGGGCTGACACAGTGAGTGTCGGCAGAGTGTTGTGTGGGCATCACATCTGAGCCCGATCCTGTCCTCAACACAGTGTCCAGAGAGAGTCACTAGATACCAAACCCTGCCTGGCTTTTACCCCAGAGGGAGCATGTACCCTCTGCTGTTCTTGACCTGGAAGCACTTCAGGTGAAAATTCAGGTCAAAAATGTGAAGAAAAAAAAACACTATTTGCTGAGCGCCACCTCAATGAGAAACTCACACGAAATATGGGCAACATTTCCCCAAACAGGGAAAGAACAGTAAAGAGAGAGGTATCATTCTATAAAGAAAAATATAAAAGGATAGGGGGATTGGGCAGGGCCCAGGCTTGTTGGACTAAATGGTGCTGTAATTTGTATGAGAGCATTCCTCTCTGTAAAATATTAGGTCAAAATAAATGTTTTTAATTTGGGTTAATTTATATTATTTATCTATTTTTTGTTAAAAATCTTGCATCGGACACTTAATGTCCACAAACCTGACTTTCTGTTGTCACGATTGTGGTCGTGTTTTTTAGTCAGCATTTCCCATTGTAATTTGCTATGTCAACTGTCACGATTACAGGCTCTGACCACTGGGTGGCTCTATTCAGGGAGTTTTGGAATTCTTTCTCCCAACTCTTATATTAAAAAAAACTTCTATTCATCAATTGACCATGAGCAATTTACTAATATTCCTATAATAATGCTTGCAATACTAATGTTAATATATGTAATATTAGGAAGGTTCATAATGTAACAGTAGACAGTGAGAAACCATAGTTTACTTGGCACTGCATGTACTGGATATAAATCCTGATATTCTGATGGAAATTTACTGAAGAGAACAATGCTCAAAATGAGGGTTGAGGAATTGTGCAATTGTAAGAACTCAGCTCCTGGAATGGAACACCAAATGATTTGATGAGAACACTCTGGCATTACACAGAACAAACAACGCTTTAAACGTTTTCTCACTGAACTTTCCATCAGTTTGTAGTTCCTGTGGGAGTCCACTATACCCACCTCAACCCCTTCTCTCCTATTGTCTGTGACAGGCAATTCCACAAGTCCACAGGAGGACACTGGTTGAGTCACTGAGAGCCAATCGTATGTCTCGCTGTAGGCGGGGTGCACTGTGAAACGGTAATAGTGAGTCATATGGGTCCTGATTACAAGTACGAAGAATTTCAAGTTCAGCACCGTATCATCAAATATTAGCTTTACTGAGGGATGCGATAGGAACAAGGAGAGATTTCATCAGGTTACTTTAGTTTGGACTAAGGCATACCATGGCTTGGTGTGAAGTTATCTTTCACCAAATTTCAACTATCTTGAAAAACCAGGGCTAAAATTTAGAAAATTTCAGTTCCTCCCAAACTGATAAAAAAATGTGACAGGGTTGCAGTGGCGTTGATACAACTTATTTTTTTTAATTCCCTCCTCCCAATTTCTCTTCCTCTCTTGAAAGTGTTGACTAGTACTGTACAGAAAGAGGCCATCCGTCTGTGCTTTCCTTCTCATGATCCACCCAGTATAATCCCACTCCCCAGACCCTATAATCTTTTTACAAACAGCTATTTAATTTTTTAAAATAGGTTATGAACCCTGCTTATTTCAGAAGATTTTGCATTCTACCCACCCTCTGTGTAAACAGTCTTTTCTAACCTCCCCTTTAATCCTTATTGCGATTCTCTTAAATTTGTGCCCGTTCACCTCTTGCTGGGGAACTGATCTCTTGTAATTCAGCCGAGTAGACTTCTTCGCACGTGAGCCTAGACAGTGCGTGCCAGCTGTTCAACAACAGGAGCCATCATATCTGAGCCTGATCCTAACCTTACATGATGCCCCCAGAGGCACACGACCGTCTGTGCCTCCGACTGACATTCTGGGAGTGTGGGCAATGCAGTGAGACATTGCCCCAGAATTTCCACATGGTGAGTTGCACCGCTGTAACGCCAATGAAAAAATTTTACGCCCAGTGGTGCTCTGGATAGGTGTTTACACGAGGGTTTTCTGGGTCAGTTCATTTGCATAGCCATTGGAGTAGTGATTGGTGTAAATCCTGTGTAAAACGGTGTAATGAGCTGGACTGCATGGAAATTGGAGTGCAGCCTTTTAAAAGACAGTTGAGCCTACACACTACATCAGCAGACTGGGACAACCAGGTAAGGACGGAGCAGTGCTGGGCTATCCCACTTGACTCGCAAATAACGTCACTGCATCAGTTTTTTCAATCGAACTATTCAAGAACGTCCACAGCAGGACGTAGCGCCAAGCAGGAGGAGAAGAGCACGGAACTTTATCTGCACTCAGAGGAGGGCTCTGAAAGCAGGTCATTATGATGTTCTCCTCCATTTAGTTCTGGCCTCCTCACCAACAATGTCAAAGTTGTGAAGGGCACAGCAGGCTAGCACACACAATCTGGAGCCCCTCCCGACCTGCCCAGTCAGTGAAAGCGTGCCTTTAAGACCCCGGTGTTGAATTCCATGACCAATCTTAAAGAGGCATGTGCCTTGCTTTAGTGCTCCTCCATGGCTGTTCAGGCCACTCTTACTGGGGTATTATCCACAGGAACAGGGGGTAGGTTTAGACGCCTAGATGCCATCTATTGACCTGATTTTCTTCTTTGAAGTAGTCAGTGAGAGGTACATTTTGAAATCTGAAGATAGTGTGACAATTTCCAACGTATTTGACGTTGACATGCAGGGTCTCTGCATGTTGTCACACAGTCTGTACATTGAGGGAGTGGAAGCCCCTCCCGTTGAGGGGCTGCTCTGTGGAAGCCCACCAAACAACGTGGGTGCCATGGATTGCACTATGTACCCTGGGGAAGCTGATGAATTTACCAGTAAAGGGCGTCCATCACCTGACGGAAGCACGCCTGCACCGCACCCTGGCTGATATCACAGAGATTGCTTGAGGCTGCTTGAAATGAGAGCATTGGTCACCTCCATAGCCACAGAGGGAGCAGTGTGAGCAGTTGACCATGGCTGTAGGTCCTCATGCACTGCTGCCCTATTTCCCCTTTGGTGTCGCACACTCTCCTTATGCACATCCCCTCATGAAGGTCCTCATATAACCTGCGCTGCCTGTATATTCTATGATGCGGAGATGCCGGTGTTGGACTGGGGTGGACAAAAATGAGAAGTCGCACAACACCAGGTTATAGTCCAACAGTTTTATTTGAAATCACAAGCTTTCGGAGCTGCTGCTCCTTCGTCAGGTGAAGTAAAGAAATACAGAATCGACAAAGCATATATAGATAGAGAACAATGCATGTGTAACTTACAATGGCAGACGACTATATTTAAATCATCCTGACTGCCTTTTGTCACACTTCGGCAGATAAACAGTCAGGATGATTTAAATATAGTCATCTGCCATTGTAAGTTACACATGCATTGTTCTCTATCTATATATGCTTTGTCGATTCTGTATTTCTTTACTTCGCCTGACGAAGGAGCAGCAGCTCCGAAAGCTCGTGATTTCAAATAAAACTGTTGGACTATAACCTGGTGTTGTGCGACTTCTCACTTTTGTATATTCTATGGCATTCCTTAAATGCTGCCTGAGTCTCCATTGCTTCATCCTATGCTGCTCCTTCTCCGTGATAATGGCATCCAAGGGCCTGCCCACAGTGAATGCCATAGCTCACTGCGGGTAGGAGATTAAGAGGGTGGGGGGTGGTGGGATGACAGATGTGGGGGAACGCTAGTGGAATAACCCTGTCAGTTGCAGTGAGAATCAAGTCCAGGTGTTGTAGGCAGAACGGCAACAAAAAAAATAATCGCGGTAAAAAGTGTTTCCCAGCTGCAGAAATGGCAACTGAAACTCTTCTGTCTCTCAAATGCCCTGACTTGCAGCTGCTGCGCCGTCTGAATCTCTGACTGTAACCCAGAGCGCATTAGAAGTGTACAAGCAGGAAACTGGAAGCTGCAGTGCCACTGGTCCCCATTATAATATATGGATGAGCAGAAATTTTCTCCAATTAAATATTGGGAAGACGGGAGCCATTGTTTTCGGTCCCCACCACAAATTCCAGTCCCTTGCCACCAATTCCATCCCTCTCCCCAGCATCTGTCTGAGGCTGAACCACACTGTTCGCAACCTTGGTGTCATATTTGAACCTGAAATGAGCTTCCGACTACATAGCCGCGGCATAACTAAGACCGCCCCTTGCCTCAGCTCATCTGCTGCTGAAACCCTCATCCATGCCTTTGTTACCTCTAGACTTGACTATTCCAACGCACTCCTGGCTGGCTTCCCACATTCTACCCCACGTAAACTTGAGGTCATCCAAAGCTCGGCTGCCTGTGTCCTAACTCACACCAAGTCCCGTTCGCCCATCTCCCCTGTGCTCGCTGACCTACATTGGCTCCCTGTTAAGCAACGCCTCGATTTTAAAATTCTCATCCTTGTTTTCAAATCCGTCCATGGCCTCGCCCCTCCCTATCTCTGTAATCTCCTTCAGCTCCACAACACCCCCCCGCCCCCCGGCCTGAGATATCTGCGCTCCTCTAATTCTGCCCTCTTGAGCCTCCCTGATTATAATCGCTCAACCATTGGTGACCGTGCCTTCTGTTGCCTGGGCCCTAAGCTCTGGAATTCCCTGCCTAAACCTCTCCACGTCACTATCTCTCCTCCTTTAAGACACTCCTTAAAACCTAGCTCTTTGACCAAGTTTTTGGTCACCTGCCCTAATTTCTCCTTATGTGGCTCGGTGTCAAATTTTTTGTCTTATAACACTCCTGTGAAGTTACTTGGGACGTTTTACTACGTTAAAGGTGCTATATAAATACAAGTTGTTGTTAATGAGGCCTCGGTGGGCGGAAGGACCAAAACAGCACGAGAGAACCTGGGGAGGGAAGCGATGTAATGGCAGAAATCAGGTGGAAGTGGCTGCTGCCAGAAAAAAAACCCTGCACCATTTATACACCGCTCATACACCGAAAACAGACGAGGAAATTCACCCCAGCGTCTTTGATCCAGATTGTGTATTAATGCAGAGCAGAACCGCCTTCAGTTACTCTCCATCTGCGTCTATAAATAGCTGCAGAGCTCCTGAGTAGACTAGACAGTTACTGTAATTAGATCTGAAAAGTCATTGTGTTTAACTTATTTCCCTGAAATTGTGGCACGAACCCAGTACCGTTCATTATCAGTTATTAGTTTTCTCTCTCAGAACCTTCTTGTGCTCTCCAGTTTGTGTGTGGGTTTTTTTTTTGTTTAACAGGATGAAGGACACGGCTGGATTGTAAATAATCCCACGTTCCCACACACTGCAGCCTGTCTGCTGCCAAGGTTACAGGGCCCATAAAAGTCCCAGGGTTCTGTATCTAATGCAGTGGAGTGATGCACATCAATAACACCGACAGTCCCGGCTTTTAGATTAAATGTAATTGATTCTGTATATGAACGCTGTAAAGAATGTTGATATTTGAAATGCTTCATAAACTTTCTGCCTGTTCTCCCGCTGCCACATTACAGGCGCATTTGAGCACTGGAGCCAGACAAATGTCATTTCTGTTTCCGCAGGGAAGTCTGATATAAAGCTGGACAGGTCTCGCTGTCAGGAGCCCTTATTAAAGGGACACTCATCATCAGAACTCCTTTTAGAGGGATAGCCTCGCCAGCAGGTGTTTTCTTTTATATGGAGTGATTGAGGGTGAATTTGGTCGGCAGCTGAAGCACAAATCGGGCGATAGTGAATGGCAGCCCGCTTTACGCACTCTCCATTTCCTTTTCCATCAAAAACCGGGCAGAGGGTCAAACGGGCAGGCAATTTGCGCGACCACCCAAGACCAGTTTTACTCCAGTGGTATCTTTCTCGCCTGAGTCATCAGGTCGTGGGGTCAAGCCCCATTCCAGGAATTTGAGCGCGCAATCCAGGCTGACACTCCACTGCAGTACTGAGGGAGTGCTGCACTGTCGGAGGGGCAGTACTGAGGGAGCGCCGCACTGTCGGAGGGGCAGTACTGAGGGAGTGCGCACTGTCAGAGGGGCATACTGAGGGAGCGCTGCACTGCACGAGGGGCAGTACTGAGGGAGCGCCGCACTGCGGAGGGGCAGTCTGAGGACGCGTCGCACTGTCGGAGGGGCAGTACTGAGGGAGCGCCGCACTGTCGGAGGGGCAGTACTGAGGGAGCGCTCGCACTGTCGGAGGGGCAGTACTGAGGGAGCGACGCACTGGTCGGAGGGCAGTACTGAGGGAGCGCTGCACTGTGAGGAGGGGCAGTACTGAGGGAGCGCTGCACTGTCGGAGGGGCAGTACTGAGGGAGCGCTGCACTGTCGGAGGTGCCATCTTTCAGATGAGACTTTAAACCGAGGCGCCGTCTGCCCCCTCAGGTGGACATAAAAGATTCCATGGCACTATTTCGAAGAAGAGCAGGGGAGTTCTCCCTGGTGTCCTAGCCAATATTTATCCCTCAACCAACATCACAAAAAAACGATTATCTGGTCATTATCACATTGCTGTTTGTGGGAGCTTGCTGTGCGCAAATTGGCTGCCACGTTTCCTACATTACAACAGTGACTACACTTCAAAAAAGTACTTAATTGGCTGTAAAGCACTTTGGGACGTCCAGTGGTCGTGAAAGACGCTGTATAATTGCAAGTCTTTCTTTCATAGTCTCACCGTTATGACCCCTTTTAGAGGGATTCTCTCACCAGCAGGATCCCTTTCTGTTTCCTCCCCTCCACTCTTGAGGTACTGGCTGATCGTGGGGTACTGACTGATCGTGGGGTACAGTACCACGAGCGCTTGGCTGCTGGAATGGCCATTCTCCATGTCTAGAGAGTTACACGGACCACACTGCATTAACCCACTAAGCTCTCAAACACCAGGCTCGGGAATTTCCTCCGAGCCAGTAGAACATTGGAATAGTCAAGTCTGGAAATGACAAAGGCATGGCTGAAGGTTTCAGCAGCAGATGTCGAGGCAGAGGCGGGCGATGTTACAGAGCTGAAGTAGGCAGTCTTTGTGATGGAGAAGGTTATGGGGTCAGAAGCTCAGCTCAGGATCAAATAAGACGCATGGTTGTGAACAGCCTGCTTCAGCCTGACAGTGGACAGCGAGGGGGCTGGAATCGGTGGCAAGGGTATGGACTTTGTGGCAGGGGCTGAAGATGTTAGCTTTAGTCTTCCCGATTGTTGAGCTGAAGGCAGCTCACCCTAGACCAGGGACAGACTGGCCATGAATGGTTCCATAGCGCTGTATTAAACCGCAGCCCCTGAGAATGCTGAAGAATCCGGCACCCTTTCCGAGGAGCCAGTCCGCCCTTGTCCAAGACTGGATGTCGAACAAGCAGCTTGACAACACAGAGGCAGTGGAGGGGTTGAGAGGGGCGATGGAGGGGTTGAGAGGGGCGATGGAGGGGTTGAGAGGGGCGATGGAGGGGTTGAGAGGGGCGATAGAGGGGTTGAGAGGGGCGATGGAGGGGTTGAGAGGGGCGATAGAGGGGTTGAGAGGGGCGATGGAGGGGTTGAGAGGGGCGATGGAGGGGTTGAGAGGGGCGATGGAGGGGTTGAGAGGGGCGATGGAGGGGTTGAGAGGGGCGATGGAGGGGTTGAGAGGGGCGATAGAGGGGTTGAGAGGGGCGATGGAGGGGTTGAGAGGGGCGATGGAGGGGTTGAGAGGGGCGATAGAGGGGTTGAGAGGGGCGATGGAGGGGTTGAGAGGGGCGATAGAGGGGTTGAGAGGGGCGATGGAGGGGTTGAGAGGGGCGATGGAGGGGTTGAGAGGGGCGATAGAGGGGTCGAGAGGGGCGACGAAGAGGTAGAGCTGGGTGTCGTCAGCATACCTGTGGAAGCTGACCCCACGTCTATGGATGATAATATCAAGGGGCAGCATGTAGATGAGGAAGAGGAGGGGGCTAAAGACAGATCCTTGGAGGACACCAGAGGTAACGATGCAGGGGTGGGAAGAGAAGCCATTGCTGGAGATGCTCTGGCTCCGGGCAGATAGGTAGTAGTCCCACTGAGCTGGGTAATGGAGTAAAGGTGTTGGAGGAAGCTTTGTGTGGTCAACTGTGTTGAAGGCTACAGAGAGTTTGAGGAGGGGTAATGCACCACTGTGTTTCTTGGCAAGCAAGTTATACATTTTTCCTCCCTTCTCTCCTGAAGGCGCTGCTGACTATTGGTGTGGGTCAGTCCCATGGCTCCCAGCAGCGCTCCTGTACCACACCCAAGGGTTAATTCCAGGACCCTGCCCCTCCAGTGGGAAGCCGTGCTCACAGCAACAACAACTTGCATTTATATAGCGCCTTCAATGTAGTAAAATAACCCAAAGGCGCTTCACACGAACGTTATCAGACAAAAAATTAACACCAAGCCACACAAAGATATTATACCCTCATTATTTATAATATAATATAAAGAGATATAAACCCTCACCCATGCCTTTGTCACCTCTAGACTTGACTGTTCCAACGCACTCCTGGCTGGCCTCCCACATTCCACCCTACGTAAACTTGAGGTCATCCAAAACTCGGCTGCCCGTGTCCTAACTTGCACCAAGTCCCGTTCACCCATCACCCCCTGTGCTCGCTGACCTACATTGGCTCCCGGTTAAGCAGCGCCTTGATTTCAAAATTCTCATCCTTGTTTTCAAATCCCTCCATGGCCTCGCCCATCCCTATCTCTGTAATCTCCTTCAGCCCCACAACCTCCCGAGATATCTGCACTCCTCTAATTCTGCCCACTTGAGCATCCCTGATTATAATCGCTCCACCATTGGTGGCCGTGCCTTCTGTTGCCTGGGCCCTAAGCTCTGGAATTCCCTGCCTAAACCTCTCTGCCTCCCTACCTCTCTTTCCTCCTTTAAGATGCTCCTTAAAACCTACCTCTTTGACCAAGCTGCCCTAATTTCTCCTCATGTGGCTCGGTGTCAAAATCTTTGTCTTATAACACTCCTTGTGAAGCGCCTTGGAACATTTTACGACGTTAAAGGCGCTATATAAATACAAGTTGTTGTTGTTGTTGGTGGTGTATTAGGACAGGTGACCAAAAGCTTGATCAAAGAGGTAGGTATTAAATAGTGATTTAAGGGAAGAGAGAGTGGTAGCGGTTTAGGGGAGGAATTCCTGAGCTTAGGGCCCAGGCAGCTGAAGGCTCGGGCGCCAATGATGGGGCAAAGGAAGTCGGGGATGCAAAGGAGGCCAGAATTGGAGGAGAGCAGAGATCTCGGAGGTCTGTAAGGCTGGAGGAGATTACAGAGATAGGGAGGGGGGCGCGATTTGAACACGAGGATGAGGATTTTAAAATCAAGGCGTTGCCGGACCGGGAGCCAGTGTAGGTCAGCGAGCAACAGGGGTGACTTATGCCTCTTGCAGCACAGCTCCCTGCTGCCAACACGGGATCGCAGAATGAACCCTTCCATGTGAGCCTAGACAGTGAGTGTCAGCAGAGTATTCTAGCACGGGGGCCTCACTTTAATCCCATCCTCACCCAATATCCACACGTGCACTAGTTTGGAGCGTGTAGTGATCGGGAGCAGGAGCCCCCAGTGAACCCCGGTCTCTCTAGCTCAGTTCTAGTGGCCATAGGGGAGCTGCTGGTTACGTGTTTATCAGGGTTTAACGAAAGCAACCTGATTAAGAATGAGGAAAAAGCAGCTGGTTACACAAGTGACGTGTGAAAGGCTGATGTTTTCCTTGGAGCTGCTGATGCACATGGACGGCATGGAGCTCTGTCACATGGTCATACATGATTAAACAGCTGCTGCCTCTCACATCCCCATGGTAATAAGCAGCCATTAGTTCTGGGCTCATAGATTCACTGCCTTGCCTTCAGGCTTCAATTCCATTTGGAGCATTATTACAGCACGCCAAGCTCTCGCAGCCCGGAGAACAGGCACTGAAGTTATTAAAGCCAGAATTCAATCCCAGCCTTTAAATTACAGAGAATTATGAAAGAAGGGCCTTTTGATGCTGTTTTTTTTGAGTCGAGGCGAGCTGGCTGGCCCGGCTGAGCAGTGTGTGTGTGTGTGTGTGTGTGTGTGTGTGCGCGCAAGGGAGCTGCAAAAACCCAGACTCAATTGCACTCTGCAGTGACCCTGGCGCTGTCGGAACGGCTGCCAGCCGACACACGAAAACACGAGCAGAGCAAGAGATGAATTGGTGCAAGCAGCAAGCAGAGGGAGAGGGGGAGGGGACAGCACAAGGACAGTGTGCAGCTTGTGTCTGCCATTTCCCAGATTGAGAATTCCTGATCCTAGTACATCAATACGGAAATTTCTTCCACCTGAACGAGGGTTGCCAGCCCTCCAGTATTGTCCTGCAGTCTCTAGGAATTAAAGATTAATCTCCCAGACATTGCTGGAAGAGAAATATCATCGGGGCCTTTAATAACAATGTGATTTTCATTTTCTTTGCACACTTTTGTTTATTAGTTATAAAAAATATCAGAGATTGGGGAGAAAAAGGCTTGTTTGTCCAATCGGGTAACGGGAGAGTCTGTTCCCTTTCCAATTGGCCGTGGGATGGTGGTGCACTACAAGGACGGACGTGTTGGGCGACCAATGAGGGCACGGGGCAGTTGGAGGTGCAACATCATATGATGAAACCTCCTGGAATATGTCCAACCAGAGTTGGCAACCCGATCCTGAACTCTCAGCGTGATGCAGTTGCACCGTTGCAATTGCTATTGGCTCAGAGGCAGGAAGCAAAGGGTAATGGTCAAAGGGTGTTTCTGTGACTGGAAGGCTGTTTCCAGTGGGGTTCCGCAGGGCTCAGTACTGGGTCCCTTGCTTTTTGTGGTAAATATCAATGATTTAGACTTGAATGTAGGGGGTATGATTAAGAAGTTTGCAGCTGATACTAAAATCGGCCGTGTGGTTGATAATGAAGAAGAAAGCTGTAGACTGCAGGAAGATATCAATGGACTGGACTGGTCTGGTGGGCAGAACAGTGGCAAATGGAATTCAATCTGGAGAAGTGTGAAGTAATGCATTTGGGGAGGGCTCACAAGGCAAGGGAATACACATTAAATGGTAGGACACTGAGAAGTGTAGCGGAACAAAGGGACCTTGGAGTGTAGGTCCACAGATCCCTGAAGATAGCAGGCCAAGTAGATAAGGTAGTTAAGAAGGCATACAGAATACTTGTATTCTATGCCTCGGCTAAGAAAGGCAAGAGCAGGGGGGTTATACTTGAACTGTATAAAACACGAGTTAGGCCACAGCTAGAGTACTGCATGCAGTTCTGGTCACCACATTACAGGAAAGATGTGATTGCACGAGAGAGGGTTGAGAGGAGATTTACGAGGATGTTGCCTGGACTGGATAATTTTAGATACGAGGAAAGATTGGATGGGCTGGGTCTGTTTTCTTTGGAACAGAGGAGGCTGAGGGGAGACCTTATTGAGGTGTATAAAATTATGAGGGGCCTCGATAGAGTGGATAGGGAGGACCTATTTCCCTTAGCAGAAGGGTCGACAACCAGGGGGCATAGATTTAAAATAATTGATAGGAGGTTTAGAGGGGATTAGAGGGTGGTGGGGGTCTGGAACTCACTGCCTGAAAGGGTGGTAGAGGCAGAAACCCTCACCACATTTAAAAAGTGCTTGGATATGCACTTGAAGTACCATAACCTACAGGGCTACGGACCAAGAGCTGGAAAGTGGGATTAGGCTGGATAGCTCTTTGTCAGCCAGCGCGGACACGATGGGCCGAAAGGGCCTCCTTCTATGCTGTAAATTTCTCTGATTCTATGGGGGAAAAATTGAGTTGTGCCCCCTTTGGGGCGCTAACTTCGCCGGGGCCCTACTTTTAGCACCCCGAAAAAATTAGCGCCCCCGTGGCCGAAATTCATCGGTAGCGCCCCAAGAGGGAAGCGGGATGCTACTGGAAGCGCCCCGCCTCCCTCTTGGGGCGCTGCGAGGGAATATCGCGGCGCTACGGCACATCGCGCCGTGGTACTGCAGGCCTTCCTCCCCTTCTTAAAGGGGAGGGGCCTTGCGCAGCGCGACCTGGGGCCCAGCTGGGAGGCTGGTCAGGAGGCCGGGGGTGGCAGGCGGCCAGCAACAAAAATGTCCGGCGGTAAGTCAGGGGGTGCTACCGAAGATCGCGGCCGGGGCGCAAGTGGAGCGCGGCGCACGGCGAACACGTCATCACCGGTGGCGCAGCGCTGCGGGGCACTAACGGTTACCGCTGCCGCTAACCTCCCACTGAATTTCGCGGGAGGCGTTTGCGGCGCCACGCCCAGGCACTAGTTGCTTTGCGCCAAGCAACCACATTTTTAGGCCTATGATTCTATGTCTCCCACTCTCAACTCATTCTTTTCTTGGACCACAAAACCGTCGAACTCTACAACCTTCCACTTCTCCTATAATCTGCAGGCATTTAAACCCAATCTTGGTGTCCTCGAATCACTATTTCCTGATTTTGTTGTTTTGTATGACTGAAAAAGCCTATAATGGGATGTCTAGTTTGGCTCTCCATTCGATGGCCTCCTCAAATGCCGAGTGGAGAAATAAGGTGCCTCCCGCAACAGATCTCAGTGGGCAGGTTGATGTGATGTGTTCCATGGTCTGGGACTCATGGCCACAGTCGCACTTTGGGTCGTCCCTCATCTTCCACTGGTGGAGCAGGAGACCGCATTGTCCACGCTCTGTGCGGATCGGGTTGAGCGCTGCCCGCTGTCTTTGAGGGAGATCGAAGCCAGGGATCTCTGCCGTTGGTTCTTTATGTTGCGTGCGTCCCACGATTCCATCCATCTGGATAGTGGGTCGATACCAGCTGCATGAATATTGGCTGCTGTTTCCCAGAATGGCCGGCGCGATTTTAAGCGCTTTCGTGGTGGGTTTTTCAAGTCTTCGTGAATGGGAAGGTCGATGTTGCTCATGATTTTTTTCCATCTCACGGAGCACAGTGGCGTCGCGGTTTCCTGATCTCCCTACTCAACTCTTTTCAACCTTGTTGGTGTCCTGCACCACCCTTCACCGGGGTATCTCAAGAAAGAAAAAGTACGGAAAGAGTCTGAGCGGAGGAACGGTGCCCGTCAGAGTCACTGTGGAACGCTCTCACCAATCTCCAGGCAGCTGTCTTCCAGACTGGTGCTGGCAGAGATCTGGGAGCTGGGTGTCCACCCTCTTGGCTACAAATCCTGTGTGGCCCATTGAGAACAGGGCAATCGGAAGGGGAGTGTCATGGATGTTGAATTTACTCGTTTCATTTTTAATGAAAGAAGCAGACATTGTTTCTGATCCTAAATCAGATTGGCTCATTGATTTAAATTGTTAATGGGCACATCAATTTGATATTGTCTGAACGAGCTAATTGAGTGTCCATTCTGAACGACTGGTTGCACCTCAGATGACAGACCAAGTTGTCTGGAAACTTGTGAATTGAGTGAAACACTGCAGATGTTTCTGCTGTAAGAGTCTGAATCCTATTGAGAGCCATGCTCGCATTGATAGATATATTTGGATATTTTTATATGAAACGCTATTGTATTGATGAATGTAGGGGTTGAATTTCTGTGGGCATTTGTGCCATTTCTCCGGGTTAGATCCCCCATTATATCATTAATTCTTTTGTCTGGTTTTCAAACAATCTTAAAGGATTAAAAAGAAGTCTCCAAACTAGTACTGGAACTCTTGTGACTTCTGGACATTGATTCAACAAACAGCTGACTGTAACACCCTGATGTTGGACCACGATTCGATACGATCTGTGTGGTTCTACTGATGCCACAAGAAGTTGCAACTCACTGAATGAACACAGCTGGTAACCGGGATTTTGATTTTGAAAACTGAAATGAATGTACAATTTCATCAGAAGTAGTTCTTGCAGCGGGTAACTGACCCATTATGGACGACTATCTTATTTATGTTCATAAATTATACTGCTTGCATTTGCCAAACTGTTGTGGTTCGTATATCTATTTAACTCTAAATAATTCTAATATTTATTGTGGTCTGTACAACACACACCCCACAGTGATTGTGGTAATGTAACATGAGACTGTGTAAGGAGTTTACTGCAAGTGAAGTAATGTTAATCCCCGATCAGGCATTTCTGCATCTGATAGGTGGTAGAAAGGTGCAAGATCTGCAGAGGAGAGGAGAAAGTCACCTTACAGCAACTGGAAGTGAAGATGCTTCTCTACATACCTGCACTGTATCCACCTTACACTGTCCCCACACACACTGTCCCCACACACACTGTCCCCACACACTCACTGTCCCCACACACACTGTCCCCACACTCACTGTCCCCACACACACTGTCCCCACACTGTCCCCACACACACACTGTCCCCACACACACTGTCCCCACACTCACTGTCCCCACACTGTCCCCACACACACTGTCCCCACACACACTGTCCCCACACTCACTGTCCCCACACACACTGTCCCCACACTCACTGTCCCCACACTCACTGTCCCCACACACACTGTCCCCACACTCACTGTCCCCACACACACTGTCCCCACACTCACTGTCCCCACACTGTCCCCACACACACTGTCCCCACACACACTGTCCCCACACACACTGTCCCCACACACACACTGTCCCCACACACACTGTCCCCACACTCACTGTCCCCACACACACTGTCCCCACACTCACTGTCCCCACACTGTCCCCACACACACACTGTCCCCACACACACTGTCCCCACACTCACTGTCCCCACACTGTCCCCACACACACTGTCCCCACACACACTGTCCCCACACTGTCCCCACACACACTGTCCCCACACAGACTGTCCCCACACACACTGTCCCCACACTGTCCCCACACACACTGTCCCCACACACACTGTCCCCACACTCACTGTCCCCACACACACTGTCCCCACACTCACTGTCCCCACACTGTCCCCACACACACACTGTCCCCACACACACTGTCCCCACACTCACTGTCCCCACACTGTCCCCACACACACTGTCCCCACACACACTGTCCCCACACTGTCCCCACACACACTGTCCCCACACACACTGTCCCCACACTCACGGTCCCCACACACACTGTCCCCACACTGTCCCCACACACACTGTCCCCACACACACTGTCCCCACACTCACTGTCCCCACACACACTGTCCCCACACTCACTGTCCCCACACGCACTGTCCCCACACACACTGTCCCCACACACACTGTCCCCACACACACTGTCCCCACACACACTGTCCCCACACACACTGTCCCCACACTCACTGTCCCCACACACACTGTCCCCACACACACTGTCCCCACACTGTCCCCACACACACTGTCCCCACACTGTCCCCACACACACTGTCCCCACACTCACTGTCCCCACACTCACTGTCCCCACACTCACTGTCCCCACACTCACTGTCCCCACACACACTGTCCCCACACTCACTGTCCCCACACACACTGTCCCCACACACACTGTCCCCACACTGTCCCCACACACACTGTCCCCACACTCACTGTCCCCACACACACTGTCCCCACACACACTGTCCCCACACTGTCCCCACACACACTGTCCCCACACTGTCCCCACACACTGTCCCCACACTCACTGTCCCCACACTGTCCCCACACTCACTGTCCCCACACACACTGTCCCCACATACACTGTCCCCACACACACTGTCCCCACACTGTCCCCACACACACTGTCCCCACACACACTGACCCCACACTGTCCCCACACACACTGTCCCCACACTCACTGACCCCACACTGTCCCCACACTCACTGTCCCCACACACTGTCCCCACACTCACTGTCCCCACACTCACTGTCCCCACACACACTGTCCCCACACACACTGTCCCCACACGCACTGTCCCCACACACACTGACCCCACACTGTCCCCACACACACTGTCCCCACACTCACTGACCCCACACTGTCCCCACACACACTGTCCCCACACTGTCCCCACACACACTGTCCCCACACTCACTGACCCCACACACACTGTCCCCACACTGTCCCCACACACACTGTCCCCACATTCACTGTCCCCACACACACTGTCCCCACACACACTGTCCCCACACTGTCCCCACACACACTGTCCCCACATTCACTGTCCCCACACACACTGTCCCCACACACACTGTCCCCACACTGTCCCCACACACACTGTCCCCACACTCACTGTCCCCACACACACTGTCCCCACACACACTGTCCCCACACACACTGTCCCCACACACACTGTCCCCACACACACTGTCCCCACACTGTCCCCACACACACTGTCCCCACACTCACTGTCCCCACACACACTGTCCCCACACACACTGTCCCCACACACACTGTCCCCACACACACTGTCCCCACACACACTGTCCCCACACTCACTGTCCCCACACTCACTGTCCCCACACACACTGTCCCCACACTCACTGTCCCCACACACACTGTCCCCACACACACTGTCCCCACACACACTGTCCCCACACACACACTGTCCCCACACACACTGTCCCCACACTCACTGTCCCCACACACACACTGTCCCCACACTCACTGTCCCCACACTCACTGTCCCCACACTCACTGTCCCCACACACACTGTCCCCACACTCACTGTCCGCACACACACTGTCCCCACACACACTGTCCCCACACACACTGTCCCCACACACACTGTCCCCACACACACTGTCCCCACACACACACTGTCCCCACACACACTGTCCCCACACTCACTGTCCCCACACACACACTGTCCCCACACACACTGTCCCCACACACACTGTCCCCACACACACTGTCCCCACACTCACTGTCCCCACACACACACTGTCCCCACACACACTGTCCCCACACACACACTGTCCCCACACACACACTGTCCCCACACTCACTGTCCCCACACACACACTGTCCCCACACACACTGTCCCCACACACACTGTCCCCACACTCACTGTCCCCACACACACTGTCCCCACACACACTGTCCCCACACTGTCCCCACACACACTGTCCCCACACTCACTGTCCCCACACTCACTGTCCCCACACTCACTGTCCCCACACACACTGTCCCCACACTCACTGTCCCCACACTCACACTGTCCCCACACACACTGTCCCCACACTCACTGTCCCCACACACACTGTCCCCACACACACTGTCCCCACACACACACTGTCCCCACACACACTGTCCCCACACACACTGTCCCCACACTCACTGTCCCCACACTCACTGACCCCACACACACTGTCCCCACACTGTCCCCACACACACTGTCCCCACATTCACTGTCCCCACACACACTGTCCCCACACACACTGTCCCCACACTGTCCCCACACACACTGTCCCCACATTCACTGTCCCCACACACACTGTCCCCACACACACTGTCCCCACACTGTCCCCACACACACTGTCCCCACACTCACTGTCCCCACACACACTGTCCCCACACACACTGTCCCCACACACACTGTCCCCACACTGTCCCCACACACACTGTCCCCACACTCACTGTCCCCACACACACTGTCCCCACACACACTGTCCCCACACACACTGTCCCCACACACACTGTCCCCACACACACTGTCCCCACACTCACTGTCCCCACACTCACTGTCCCCACACACACTGTCCCCACACTCACTGTCCCCACACACACTGTCCCCACACACACTGTCCCCACACACACTGTCCCCACACACACACTGTCCCCACACACACTGTCCCCACACTCACTGTCCCCACACACACACTGTCCCCACACACACACTGTCCCCACACACACTGTCCCCACACACACTGTCCCCACACTCACTGTCCCCACACACACTGTCCCCACACACACTGTCCCCACACTGTCCCCACACACACTGTCCCCACACTCACTGTCCCCACACACACTGTCCCCACACTCACTGTCCCCACACACACTGTCCCCACACTCACTGTCCCCACACACACTGTCCCCACACTCACTGTCCCCACACTCACTGTCCCCACACACACTGTCCCCACACTCACTGTCCCCACACACACTGTCCCCACACACACTGTCCCCACACTCACTGTCCCCACACACACTGTCCCCACACACACTGTCCCCACACACACTGTCCCCACACACACTGTCCCCACACTCACTGTCCCCACACACACTGTCCCCACACTGTCCCCACACACACTGTCCCCACACTGTCCCCACACACACTGTCCCCACACTCACTGTCCCCACACTCACTGTCCCCACACTCACTGTCCCCACACTGTCCCCACACTCACTGTCCCCACACACACTGTCCCCACATTCACTGTCCCCACACACACTGTCCCCACATACACTGTCCCCACACACACTGTCCCCACACTGTCCCCACACACACTGTCCCCACACACACTGACCCCACACTGTCCCCACACACACTGTCCCCACACTCACTGACCCCACACTGTCCCCACACTCACTGTCCCCACACTCACTGTCCCCACACACACTGTCCCCACACACACTGTCCCCACACGCACTGTCTCCACACGCACTGTCCCCACACACACTGACCCCACACTGTCCCCACACACACTGTCCCCACACTCACTGACCCCACACTGTCCCCACACACACTGTCCCCACACTGTCCCCACACACACTGTCCCCACACTCACTGACCCCACACACACTGTCCCCACACACACTGTCCCCACACTGTCCCCACACACACTGTCCCCACACTCACTGTCCCCACACACACTGTCCCCACACTCACTGTCCCCACACTGTCCCCACACACACTGACCCCACACTCACCGTCCCCACACTGTCCCCACACACACTGTCCCCACACTCACTGTCCCCACACTGTCCCCACACTCACTGTCCCCACACACACTGTCCCCACTTACACTGTCCCCACACGCACTGTCCCCACACGCACTGTCCCCACACTCACTGTCCCCACACACACTGTCCCCACTTACACTGTCCCCACACGCACTGTCCCCACACACACTGTCCCCACACTCACTGACCCCACACTGTCCCCACACACACTGTCCCCACACTGTCCCCACACACACTGTCCCCACACACACTGTCCCCACACACACTGTCCCCACACGCACTGTCCCCACACACACTGTCCCCACACTCACTGTCCCCACACACACTGTCCCCACACTCACTGACCCCACACACACTGTCCCCACACTGTCCCCACACACACTGTCCCCACACTCACTGTCCCCACACACACTGTCCCCACACTCACTGTCCCCACTGACACTGTCCCCACACGCACTGTCCCCACACGCACTGTCCCCACACGCACTGTCCCCACACTCACTGTCCCCACACTGTCCCCACACTCACTGTCCCCACACTCACTGTCCCCACACACACTGTCCCCACACACACTGTTCCCACACTCACTGTCCCCACATACACTGTCCCCACACTCACTGTCCCCACACACACTGTCCCCACACTGTCCCCACACACACTGTCCCCACACTGTCCCCGCACTCACTGTCCCCGCACACACTGTCCCCACACTCACTGTCCCCACATACACTGTCCCCACACTCACTGTCCCCACACACACTGTCCCCACACACACTGTCCCCACACTCACTGTCCCCGCACTCACTGTCCCCACATACACTGTCCCCACACTCACTGTCCCCACACACACTGTCCCCACACTCACTGACCCCACACACACTGTCCCCACACACACTGTCCCCGCACACACTGTCCCCGCACTCACTGTCCCCACATACACTGTCCCCACACTCACTGTCCCCACACACACTGTCCCCACACTCACTGTCCCCACATACACTGTCCCCACACTCACTGTCCCCACACACACTGTCCCCACACTCACTGACCCCACACTGTCCCCACACACACTGTCCCCACACACACTGACCCCACACTGTCCCCACACACACTGTCCCCACACTCACTGACCCCACACTGTCCCCACACACACTGTCCCCACACACACTGACCCCACACTGTCCCCACACCACTGTCCCCACACACACTGTCCCCACACACACTGTCCCCCCCACTCACTGTCCCCACACACACTGTCCCCACACTCACTGTCCCCACACTCACTGTCCCCACACACATGTCCCCACACATACTGTCCCCACACTCACTGACCCCACACTGTCCCCCACACACACTGTCCCCACACTCACTGTCCCCACACACACTGTCCCCACACTCACTGTCCCCACACTGTCCCCACACTCACTGTCCCCACACTCACTGTCCCCACACACACTGTCCCCACACACACTGTCCCCACACACACTGACCCCACACACACTGTCCCCACACACACTGTCCCCACACTCACTGACCCCACACTGTCCCCACACACACTGTCCCCACACTCACTGTCCCCACACACACTGTCCACACACTGTCCCCACACTCGCTGTCCCCACACACACTGTCCCCACACACACTGTCCCCACACACACTGTCCTCACACACACTGTCCCCACACTGTCCCCACACACACTGTCCCCACTGTCCCCACATACACTGTCCCCACACTCACTGTCCACACACTGTCCCCACACACACTGTCCCCACACACACTGTCCCCAAACTCACTGTCCCCACACTCACTGTCCCCACACACACTGACCCCACACACACTGACCCCACACACACTGTCCCCACACACACTGTCCCCACACTCACTGTCCCCACACACACTGTCCCCACACACACTGTCCCCACACTCGCTGTCCCCACACACACTGTCCCCACACACACACTGTCCCCACACTGTCCCCACATACACTGTCCCCACACTCACTGTCCCCACACTGTCCCCACACACACACTGTCCCCACACACACTGTCCCCACACACACTGTCCCCACACACTGTCCCCACACTCACTGTCCCCACACACACTGTCCCCACACTCACTGTCCCCACACACACTGTCCCCACACTCACTGTCCCCACACACACTGTCCCCACACTCACTGTCCCCACACACACTGTCCCCACACTCACTGTCCCCACACTGTCCCCACACTCACTGTCCCCACACACACTGTCCCCACACACACTGTGCCCACACTGTCCCCACACACACTGTCCCCACACACACTGTCCCCACACTCGCTGTCCCCACACACACTGTCCCCACACACACTGTCCCCACACACACTGTCCCCACACACACTGTCCCCACACACACTGTCCTCACACACACTGTCCCCACACACACTGTCCCCACACTCACTGTCCCCACACACACTGTCCCCACACACACTGTCCCCACACTCACTGTCCCCACACACACTGTCCCCACACACACTGTCCCCACACACACTGTCCCCACACACACTGTCCCCACACTCACTGTCCCCACACACACTGTCCCCACACACACTGTCCCCACACACACTGTCCCCACACTCACTGTCCCCACACTCACTGTCCCCACACACACTGTCCCCACACTCACTGTCCCCACACTCACTGTCCCCACACACACTGTCCCCACACTGTCCCCCACACACTGTCCCCACACACACTGTCCCCACACTCACTGTCCCCACACACACTGTCCCCACACTGTCCCCACACTCACTGTCCCCACACTCACTGTCCCCACACTGTCCCCACACACACTGTCCCCACACACACTGTCCCCACACACACTGTCCCCACACACACTGTCCCCACACTCACTGTCCCCACACTCACTGTCCCCACACTCACTGTCCCCACACTCACTGTCCCCACACTGTCCCCACACTCACTGTCCCCACACACACTGTCCCCACACACACTGTGCAGAGGCCAGTGTCGGGAGCGGAGAGAGCAGCAGCACAGTGAGTAGTTCAACTCACTTTCGCGGGCTTTTTTTGCAGAGGCCAGTGTCGGGAGAGACGAGACCGGAAGCGGACCAGGTGGGAAGCACCCAGGTGAACAGCATTTAAGGAGGGTGGTGGCTTAAACCCGAGTTCCTACAGAGTAGGAACCCCCACCCGCCCTCCTCCTCTAACCTACTAGTCTTTTAGCAGTCTAAAAACAGAGGTCACAAATTTTTTGGTCTCAGTTTCTTTTCAGCAGGGCAGGAACCGGGAGGAGCGGGAAGTCGGCGTAGGACCAAGGGGACACAAGACCGGGAAGTCAGCGGAAGACCAGGGAGGTAAGACTAACTGGTAAGTACTTTCCTCAAACCTTCCTAGAAAGTAAAACTAAAACTAGTGGGATTTGGTTAGTTTAAAAAGGAATAAGAAGAGTACAGTATACATTGGTCTAAGTAAGCTTCGGGAAAACAAAAGTCAATAAATAAACTAAAACTAGAAAATTAAAAAGTAATATAAGGGTTAAGTCATGGCAGTAGAGCTCGGACCTGTGTCATGCTCCTCCTGTAACATGTGGGAAATCAGGGACGCTTCCTGTGTCCCTGACAACCATGTGTGCGGGAAGTGTGTCCAGCTGCAGCTCATGTGGGACCGCATGATGGCCCTTGAGCTGCGGATGGACTCACTTTGGAGCATCCACGATTCTGAGAGGGTTGTGGATAACACATTTAGTGAGTTGGTCACACCGCAGGTTAAGGCCAGCGTAGATAGTACATGGGTGACCAAAAGGCAGAGCAAGGGCAGGAAGGTAGTGCAGAAATCCCCTGGGGTTGTCTCCCTTAGCAACAGGTTCACCGCCTTAGGTGCTGTTGTCGGGGGGGATGACTCATCGGGGGAAGGCACCAGCAGCCAGGCTCATGGCACCATGACTGGCTCTGTTGCAAAGAAGGGAGGGAAAAAGAGTGGCAGGGCTATAGTAATAGGGGATTCGATTGTAAGGGGAATAGATAGGGGTTTCTGTGGTCGCGACCGAGACTCCAGGATGGTATGTTGCCTCCCTGGTGCAAGGGTCAAGGATGTCTTGGCGCGGGTGCAGAACATTCTGGAGGGGGAGGGGGAACAGCCAGTTGTCGTGATACATGTTGGTACCAACGACGTAGCTAAAAAAAGGGAAGAGGTCCTACAAGTAGAATTTAGGGAGTTAGGAGCCAAGCTAAAAAGTAGGACCTCGAAGGTAGTAATCTCTGGATTACTACCAGTGCCACGTGCTAGTAAGAGTACAGAGAACAGGATAGTTAGGCTAAATACGTGGCTTGAGCATTGGTGTAAGAGGGAGGGTTTTAAATTTTTGAGGCATTGGAACCAGTTTTGTGGTAGGTGTGACCTATACAAAAGGGACGGTCTACACCTGTGCAAAGATGGAACTGATGTTCTCGGGGTAATTTTTGATAAAGCAGTTCGGGAGCATTTAAACTAGTATGGCAGGGGGCTAGAAACCTATGTAGTGAAATAGAGGAAAGTGAAAGGCAGACAGAAATAAATGGTAAAAGGGTGAGGAACAAAAAACAAAGGGCCAAACTAATTCATAAAAAATGTGAGCATAAAAAAAGCCTGAGGGTTTTATACCTTAATGCGAGAAGCATCAGGAACAAGGTAGATGAATTAGCTGTGGAAATAGAGGTTAATAATTATGATCTAATTGGGATTACGGAAACATGGTTGCAGGGTGAGCAGGGCTGGGAGCTTAACATACAGGGGTATTCAGTATTTAGGAAGGATCGACAAAAAAGAAAGGGAGGAGGGGTAGCATTGCTGGTAAAAGAAGGGATAAATGCAATTGAAAGGAAGGATATTAACTCAGTTAATACAGAATCTATATGGGTGGAGCTAAGAAATAGCGAGAGGCGAAAAACATTAATAGGAGTGGTATATAGGCCTCCAAATAGTAAAATAGAGGTTGGGGAGGGCATCACGAGGGAAATTAGAGAAGCGTGCAATAAGAGCACAGCTGTCATCATAGGTGACTTTAACTTACATATAGATTGGAATAGCCTAATCAGTAAAAATAATGAGGAGGAGGAATTCCTTGAGTGTTTAAGGGATGGTTATCTGGATCAATATGTCGAGGAACCAACTCGGGAACAGGCTATATTGGACTGGGTACTGTGCAATGAGAAGGGACTAATTATTAATCTTGTTGTACGGGGACCCTTGGGTCAGAGCGATCATAACATGATCGATTTCTCACTCGAAATGGAGAGCGAAGAAATTGACTCAGATACTAAGGTCCTGAATTTAAACAAGGGGAATTATGATGCCATTAGACGGGAACTGAGTAGGTCTGATTGGACAACGTTCCTGGGAGGACTGGAGGTAGATAAACAATGGCAAGCATTTAAAGATAGAATGACAAAATTGCAAAAATTGTTTATACCAATCTGGCATAAAAGGAAATCTAAAAAGGTGACTCAACCGTGGATAACAGGGGAAATTAGAGACAGCATAAAATCCAAAGATAGGGCGTATAAAATAGCCAAAAAAAGCGCCAGAGCGGAAGATTGGGAACAGTTTAAGATAGAGCAAAGGAGGACAAAGGGCTTAATCAAGAGGGGCAAAATAGCTTACGAAAGCAAGCTGGCGGAAAATATAAAAACTAACTCCAAAAGCTTTTATAAGTATATCAAGAGGAAAAGACTGGTGAAAACCAAAGTTGGCCCATTGCAGTCAGATACGGGGGAATATATAACGGGAAATAAGGAAATGGCAGACCAACTAAATGCATACTTTGGGTCGGTCTTTACGAAGGAAGACACAAAAAACCTCCCTGGGATATCGGGAAAAATAGGGACATTTGCAAAGGAGGAACTGACGCAAATCAATATCTCTAAGGATATGGTGTTAAGGAAGCTAAAGGGATTGAAGGCGGACAAATCCCCAGGGCCTGATAACATGCATCCTAGGGTGCTGAAGGAGGTGGCCCTAGAGATAGCGGATGCACTAAGTATGATTTTTCAGAATTCATTAGACTTGGGAACAGTGCCCATGGATTGGAGGGTAGCTAACGTTACCCCACTATTCAAAAAGGGGGGTAGGGAAAAAGCAGGTAATTACAGACCTGTAAGCCTTACATCAGTTGTGGGCAAAATGCTGGAGTCCATCATTAAGGATGAAATAGCGGAGCACTTAGCAAATGGGGACAGGATAGGACAGAGTCAACATGGATTTACAAAGGGTAAATCGTGCTTGACTAATCTATTGGAATTTTTTGAGGGAGTAACTGGTAAAATAGATGGGGGAGAGCCAGTAGATGTGGTGTACCTGGACTTCCAAAAGGCCTTCGATAAGGTCCCACATAAAAGATTAGCAGGGAAAATTGAAGCTCATGGGATAAAGGGGAAAGTATTGACGTGGATAGAGAACTGGCTGTCAGATAGAAAACAGAGAGTTGGAATAAACGGCTCATTTTCTGAATGGCAGGCAGTAACAAGTGGGGTACCGCAGGGATCTGTCCTGGGTCCCCAGCTGTTCACAATTTACATTAATGACCTGGATCAGGGAGTCGGATGCAGCATTTCCAAATTTGCAGACGACACTAAACTAGGAGGGGGGGTGGGCTCAGAGGAGGAGACCAGGAAGCTCCAGAGCGATTTGGACAGACTGGGTGATTGGGCGGTTAAATGGCAGATGCACTATAATGTGGACAAGTGCGAAGTTATCCACCTTGGGTGCAGGAACGGGAGGGCAAATTATTATTTAAATGGCAATAAATTGGGAGAGGGGGAAGTACAGAGAGACCTGGGTGTTCTTGTACACCAGTCACTGAAGGCGAGCATGCAGGTGCAACAGGCGGTCAAGAAGGCAAACGGTATGCTGGCCTTCATAGCAAAAGGGTTGGAATACAGGAACAGGGATACCTTGCTGCAGCTGTACAGGGCACTGGTGAGACCACACCTCGAGTACTGTGCACAGTTTTGGTCGCCTCATCTGAGGAAAGATGTTCTTGCCATGGAGGGGGTGCAGCGGCGATTCACCAGGCTGATACCAGGAATGGCGGGATTGACCTATGAGGAGAGACTATGTAGTTTAGGGATGTACACACTGGAGTTTAGAAGATTGAGAGGGGACCTCATAGAAGTGTATAAAATTCTGACAGGTCTAGACAGACTAGATGCAGAAGGAATGTTTCCCTTGGCGGGTGAGAACAGAACTAGAGGACATAATTTAAGGATAAGGGCTAAACCATTTAGGACAGAAATCAGGGGGAATTTCTTCACTCAGAGGGTGGTGAACCTGTGGAACTCATTGCCACAGAGGGCAGTGTACGCCAACTCATTAAATATATCTAAGAGGGAATTAGATATATTTCTACAGGCAAAAGGGGTTAAGGGTTACGGAGAGAAGGCGGGGACGGGATACTGAATTGGAGGATCAGCCATGATCTCATTAAATGGCGGAGCAGGCTCGAAGGGCCGGATGGCCTACTCCTGCTCCTATCTTCTATGTATCTATGTATCTATGTCCCCACACACACTGTCCCCACACTCACTGTCCCCACACACACTGTCCCCACACTCACTGTCCCCACACACACTGTCCCCACACACACTGTCCCCACACACACTGTCCTCACACACACTGTCCCCACACTCACTGTCCCCACACACACTGTCCCCACACTCACTGTCCCCACACACACTGTCCCCACACTCACTGTCCCCACACACACTGTCCCCACACTGTCCCCACACACACTGTCCCCACACACACTGTCCCCACACACACTGTCCTCACACACACTGTCCCCACACTGTCCCCACACACACTGTCCCCACACACACTGTCCCCACACACACTGTCCTCACACACACTGTCCCCACACTGTCCCCACATACACTGTCCCCACACTGTCCCCACACTGTCCCCACATACACTGTCCCCACACTCACTGTCCCCACACTGTCCCCACACACACACTGTCCCCACACACACTGTCCCCACACACACTGTCCCCACACACTGTCCCCACACTCACTGTCCCCACACACACTGTCCCCACACTCACTGTCCCCACACTCACTGTCCCCACACTATCCCCACATACACTGTCCCCACACTGTCCCCACATACACTGTCCCCACACACACACTGTCCCCACACACACTGTCCCCACACACACTGTCCCCACACACACTGTCCCCACACACACTGTCCCCACACTCACTGTCCCCACACTGTCCCCACACACACTGTCGCCACACACACTGTCCCCACACACACTGTCCCCACACTGTCCCCACACACACTGTCCCCACACACACTGTCCCCACACACACTGTCCCCACACTGTCCCCACACACACTGTCCCCACACACACTGTCCCCACACACACTGTCCCCACACTCACTGTCCCCACACTGTCCCCACACACACTGTCCCCACACTCACTGTCCCCACACTGTCCCCACACACACTGTCCCCACACTCACTGTCCCCACACTGTCCCCACACACACTGTCCCCACACACACTGTCGCCACACACACTGTCCCCACACACACTGTCCCCACACTCACTGTCCCCACACACACTGTCCCCACACTGTCCCCACACTCACTGTCCCCACACACACTGTCCCCACACTCACTGTCCCCACACACACTGTCCCCACACTCACTGTCCCCACACACACTGTCCCCACACTGTCCCCACACACACTGTCCCCACACTGTCCCCACACACACTGTCCCCACACACACTGTCCCCACACACACTGTCCCCACACTGTCCCCACACACACTGTCCCCACACACACTGTCCCCACACACACTGTCCCCACACTCGCTGTCCCCACACACACTGTCCCCACACTCACTGTCCCCACACACACTGTCCCCACACTCACTGTCCCCACACACACTGTCCCCACACACACTGTCCCCCCACACTGTCCCCCCCACACTGTCCCCCCACACTGTCCCCCCCACACTGTCCCCACCACACTGTCCCCCCACACTGTCCCCCCACACTGTCCCCACTCACACTGTCCCCCCCACACTGTCCCACTCACACTGTCCCCCCCACACTGTCCCCCCACACTGTCCCCACTCACACTGTCCCCCCACACTGTCCCCCCACACTGTCCCCCCACACTGTCCCCCCACACTGTCCCACTCACACTGTCCCACCACACTGTCCCCCCACACTGTCCCACCCACACTGTCCCCCCCACACTGTCCCCACTCACACTGTCCCCCCACACTGTCCCACTCACACTGTCCCCCCCACACTGTCCCCCTCACACTGTCCCCCCACACTGTCCCCCCACACTGTCCCCCCCACACTGTCCCACTCACACTGTCCCCCCCACACTGTCCCTCTCACACTGTCCCCCCACACTGTCCCCACCACACTGTCCCCCCACACTGTCCCCACACACACTGTCCCCACACTCACTGTCCCCACACACACTGTCCCCACACTGTCCCCACACACACTGTCCCCACACACACTGTCCCCACACACACTGTCCCCACACTGTCCCCACACTCACTGTCCCCACACTCACTGTCCCCACACTCACTGTCCCCACACACACTGTCCCCACACACACTGTCCCCACACTGTCCCCACACACACTGTCCCCACACACACTGTCCCCACACTCACTGTCCCCACACACACTGTCCCCACACACACTGTCCCCACACACACTGTCCCCACACTCACTGTCCCCACACTGTCCCCACACACACTGTCCCCACACACACTGTCCCCACACACACTGTCCCCACACACACTGTCCCCACACTGTCCCCACACACACTGTCCCCACACACACTGTCCCCACACACACTGTCCCCACACTGTCCCCACACTCACTGTCCCCACACTCACTGACCCCACACTCACTGTCCCCACACACACTGTCCCCACACACACTGTCCCCACACTCACTGTCCCCACACTCACTGTCCCCACACACACTGTCCCCACACACACTGTCCCCACACACACTGTCCCCACACTCACTGTCCCCACACACACTGTCCCCACACTTTCCCCACACTCACTGTCCCCACACACACTGTCCCCACACACACTGTCCCCACACACACTGTCCCCACACTCACTGTCCCCACACTATCCCCACATACACTGTCCCCACACTGTCCCCACATACACTGTCCCCACACTGTCCCCACACACACACACTGTCCCCACACACACTGTCCCCACACACTGTCCCCACACTCACTGTCCCCACACACACTGTCCTCACACACACTGTCCCCACACTGTCCCCACACACACTGTCCCCACACACACTGTCCCCACACACACTGTCCTCACACACACTGTCCCCACACACACTGTCCCCACACACACTGTCCCCACACACACTGTCCTCACACACACTGTCCCCACACACACTGTCCCCACACACACTGTCCCCACACACACTGTCCTCACACACACTGTCCCCACACACACTGTCCCCACACACACTGTCCCCACACACACTGTCCCCACACTGTCCCCACACTGTCCCCACATACACTGTCCCCACACTCACTGTCCCCACACTGTCCCCACACACACACTGTCCCCACACACACTGTCCCCACACACACTGTCCCCACACACTGTCCCCACACTCACTGTCCCCACACACACTGTCCCCACACTCACTGTCCCCACACTCACTGTCCCCACACTATCCCCACATACACTGTCCCCACACTGTCCCCACATACACTGTCCCCACACACACACTGTCCCCACACACACTGTCCCCACACACACTGTCCCCACACTGTCCCCACACACACTGTCCCCACACACACTGTCCCCACACACACTGTCCCCACACACACTGTCCCCACACACTGTCCCCACACACACTGTCCCCACACACACTGTCCCCCCACACTGTCCCCCCCACACTGTCCCCCCCACACTGTCCCCCCCACACTGTCCCCCCCCACACTGTCCCCCCTCACACTGTCCCCCCCACACTGTCCCCCCCACACTGTCCCCCCACACTGTCCCCCCCACACTGTCCCCCCCACACTGTCCCCCCACACTGTCCCACCCCACACTGTCCCACTCACACTGTCCCCCCCACACTGTCCCCACTCACACTGTCCCCCCCACACTGTCCCCCCCACACTGTCCCACTCACACTGTCCCCCCACACTGTCCCCCCCACACTGTCCCCCCCCACACTGTCCCCCCCACACTGTCCCACTCACACTGTCCCCCCCACACTGTCCCCCCCACACTGTCCCACTCACACTGTCCCCCCCCACACTGTCCCACTCACACTGTCCCCCCACACTGTCCCCCCCACACTGTCCCACTCACACTGTCCCCCCACACTGTCCCCCCACACTGTCCCCCCCACACTGTCCCCCCCACACTGTCCCCCCACACTGTCCCACTCACACTGTCCCCCCACACTGTCCCCCCCACACTGTCCCCCCACACTGTCCCCCCCACACTGTCCCCCCACACTGTCCCCCCACACTGTCCCCCCACACTGTCCCCCTCACACTGTCCCCCCCACACTGTCCCCCTCACACTGTCCCCCCCACACTGTCCCCCCCACACTGTCCCCCCACACTGTCCCCCCACACTGTCCCACTCACACTGTCCCCCCCACACTGTCCCCCCCACACTGTCCCACTCACACTGTCCCCCCACACTGTCCCCCCACACTGTCCCCCCCACACTGTCCCCCCCACACTGTCCCACTCACACTGTCCCCCCCACACTGTCCCCCCCACACTGTCCCCCCACACTGTCCCCCCCACACTGTCCCACTCACACTGTCCCCCCCACACTGTCCCCCCCACACTGTCCCCCCACACTGTCCCCCCCACACTGTCCCCCTCACACTGTCCCCACACACACTGTCCCCACACACACTGTCCCACACACACTGTCCCCACACTCACTGTCCCCACACACACTGTCCCCACACTGTCCCCACACACACTGTCCCCACACACACTGTCCCCACACACACTGTCCCCCACACTGTCCCCACACTCACTGTCCCCACACTCACTGTCCCACACTCACTGTCCCCACACACACTGCTCCCCACACACACTGTCCCCCACACTGTCCCCACACACACTGTCCCCACACACACTGTCCCCACACTCACTGTCCCCACACACACTGTCCCCACACACACTGTCCCCACACTCACTGTCCCCACACTGTCCCACACACACTGTCCCCACACACACTGTCCCCACACACACTGTCCCCACACCACTGTCCCCACACACACTTGTCCCACACTGTCCCCACACACACTGTCCCACACACACTGTCCCCACACACACTGTCCCCACACTCACTGTCCCCCACACTCACTGACCCCACACTCACTGTCCCCACACACACTGTCCCCACACACACTGTCCCCACACTCACTGTCCCCACACTCACTGTCCCCACACACACTGTCCCCACACACACTGTCCCCACACTTACTGTCCCCCACACACTGTCCCCACACTTTCCCCCACACTCACTGTCCCCACACACACTGTCCCCACACACACTGTCCCCACACACCACTGTCCCCACACTCACTGTCCCCCACACTATCCCACATACACTGTCCCCACACTGTCCCCACACTGTCCCCACATACACTGTCCCCACACTGTCCCCACACACACACACTGTCCCCACACACACTGTCCCCACACACTGTCCCCACACTCACTGTCCCCACACACACTGTCCCCACACACACTGTCCCCACACACACTGTCCCCACACACACTGTCCCCACACACACTGTCCCCACACACACTGTCCCCACACTCACTGTCCCCACACACACTGTCCCCACACACACTGTCCCCCACACACTGTCCCCACACTGTCCCCACACACACAGTCCCCACACACACTGTCCCCACCTCACTGTCCCCACACTGTCCCCACACACACTGTGCCCTCACACACTGTCCCCACACACCCTGTCCCCACACACACTGTCCCCACACTCACTGTCCCCACACTGTCCCCACACACACTGACCCCACACTGTCCCCACACACACTGACCCCACACTGTCCCCACACACACTGTCCCCACACCACACTGACCCCACACACACTGACCCCACACTGTCCCCTCACATCACTGACCCCACACTGTCCCCACACACACTGTCCCCACACGACTGACCCCACACTGTCCCCCACACACCTGTCCCCACACTCACTGTCCCCCACACTCACTGTCCCCACACACACTGACCCCACACTGTCCCCACCACACTGTCCCCACACACACTGTCCCCACACTGTCCCCACACACACTGTCCCCCACACTGTCCCCACACACACTGTCCCCACACACACTGTCCCCACACACACTGTCCGCACACACACTGTCCGCACACACACTGTCCCCACACTCACTGTCCCCACACTCACTGTCCCCACACACACTGTCCCCACACACACTGTCCCCACACTCACTGTCCCCACACACACTGTCCCCACACTCACTGTCCCCACACTGTCCCCACACACACTGTCCCCACACACACTGTCCCCACACACACTGTCCCCACACTCACTGTCCCCACACTGTCCCCACACACACTGTCCCCACACACACTGTCCCCACACTCACTGTCCCCACACTGTCCCCACACACACTGTGCCCACACACACTGTCCCCACACACACTGTCCCCACACTGTCCCCACACACACTGTCCCGCACACACTGTCCCCGCACACACTGTCCCCACACACACTGTCCCCACACACACTGTCCCCACACACACTGTCCCCACACTCACTGTCCCCACACTCACTGTCCCCACACTCACTGTCCCCACACACACTGACCCCACACTGTCCCCACACACACTGTCCCCACACACACTGACCCCACACTCAATGTCCCCACACACACTGACCCCACACTGTCCCCACACACACTGTCCCCACAAACACTGACCCCACACTGTCCCCACACTCACTGACCCCACACACACTGACCCCACACTGTCCCCACACTCAGTGACCCCACACTGTCCCCACACACACTGACCCCACACACACTGTCCCCACACACACTGACCCCACACTGTCCCCACACTCACTGACCCCACACTGTCCCCACACTCACTGTCCCCACACTCACTGTTCCCACACACACTGTCCCCACACTGTCCCCACACTCACTGACCCCACACACACTGACCCCACACTGTCCCCACACTCACTGTCCCCACACTCACTGTTCCCACACTCACTGACCCCACACTGTCCCCACACTCACTGTCCCCACACACACTGTCCCCACACTCACTGACCCCACACTGTCCCCACACACACTGTCCCCACACACACTGTCCCCACACTCACTGACCCCACACTGTCCCCACACACACTGTCCCCACACACACTGTCCCCACACACACTGTCCCCACACACACTGTCCCCACACTCACTGTCCCCACACTCACTGTCCCCACACGCACTGTCCCCACACTGTCCCCACACACACTGTCCCCACACTGTCCCCACACACACTGACCCCACACTGTCCCCACACACACTGTCCCCACATACACTGAGCCCACACTGTCCCCACACACACTGTCCCCACAAACACTGACCCCACACTGTCCCCACACTCACTGACCCCACACTGTCCCCACACACACTGACCCCACACTGTCCCCACACTCACTGACCCCACACACACTGACCCCACACTGTCCCCACACACACTGTCCCCACACTCACTGTCCCCACACACACTGTCCCCACACTCACTGACCCCACACTGTCCCCACACACACTGACCCCACACTCACTGTCCCCACACACACTGACCCCACACTCACTGTCCCCCCCACACTGTCCCCCCACACTGTCCCCCCCACACTGTCCCACTCACACTGTCCCCCCCACACTGTCCCACCTCACACTGTCCCCCCCACACTGTCCCCTCCCACACTGTCCCCCTCACACTGTCCCCCCACACTGTCCCCCCACACTGTCCCCCCTCACACTGTCCCCCCCACACTGTCCCCCCCCACACTGTCCCACTCACACTGTCCCCACCACACTGTCCCCCCACACTGTCCCACCCACACTGTCCCCACTCACACTGTCCCCCCCACACTGTCCCCCCCCACACTGTCCCCCCACACTGTCCCCCCACACTGTCCCCCTCACACTGTCCCCCCCACACTGTCCCACTCACACTGTCCCACCACACTGTCCCCCCCACACTGTCCCCCTCACACTGTCCCCCCACACTGTCCCCCCCACACTGTCCCCCCACACTGTCCCCCCCACACTGTCCCACTCACACTGTCCCCACACTCACACTGTCCCCCCACACTGTCCCCCCCCACTGTCCCCCCCACACTGTCCCCCCCACACTGTCCCACTCACACTGTCCCCCCCACACTGTCCCCCCACACTGTCCCCCCACACTGTCCCACTCACACTGTCCCCCCCACACTGTCCCCCCCACACTGTCCCCCCCCACTGTCCCCCCACACTGTCCCACTCACACTGTCCCCCACACTGTCCCCCCCACACTGTCCCACTCCACACTGTCCCCCCCCACACTGTCCCACCCACACTGTCCCCCCCACACTGTCCCCCCCCCACACTGTCCCCACCACACTGTCCCCCCTCACACTGTCCCCCCACACTGTCCCACTCACACTGTCCCCCACACTGTCCCCCCCACACTGTCCCCCCCACACTGTCCCACTCACACTGTCCCCCCCACACTGTCCCCCACACTGTCCCCCCCACACTGTCCCCCCACACTGTCCCCCCCACACTGTCCCCCCCACACTGTCCCACCACACTGTCCCCACTCACACTGTCCCCACTCACACTGTCCCCCCCACACTGTCCCCCCCACACTGTCCCACTCACACTGTCCCCCCCACACTGTCCCCCCCACACTGTCCCACTCACACTGTCCCACTCACACTGTCCCCACTCACACTGTCCCCCCTCACACTGTCCCCCCCACACTGTCCCACTCACACTGTCCCCCCACACTGTCCCCCCCACACTGTCCCCCCCACACTGTCCCCCACACACTGTCCCCCCCACACTGTCCCACCCACACTGTCCCCCCCACACTGTCCCCCCACACTGTCCCACTCACACTGTCCCCCCTCACACTGTCCCCCCCACACTGTCCCCCCCACACTGTCCCCACTCACACTGTCCCCCCCACACTGTCCCCCCACACTGTCCCCCCCACACTGTCCCCCTCACACTGTCCCCCCCACACTGTCCCACTCACACTGTCCCCCCCACACTGTCCCCCCCACACTGTCCCCCCCACACTGTCCCCCCCACACTGTCCCCCCCACACTGTCCCCCCCACACTGTCCCCCCCACACTGTCCCCCCCACACTGTCCCACTCACACTGTCCCCCCCACACTGTCCCACTCACACTGTCCCCCCCACACTGTCCCACTCACACTGTCCCCCCCACACTGTCCCCCCCACACTGTCCCCCCCACACTGTCCCACTCACACTGTCCCCCCCACACTGTCCCCCCCACACTGTCCCACTCACACTGTCCCCCCACACTGTCCCCCCCACACTGTCCCACCCACACTGTCCCCCCACACTGTCCCCCTCACACTGTCCCCCCCACACTGTCCCCCCCACACTGTCCCACTCACACTGTCCCCCCCACACTGTCCCCCTCACACTGTCCCCCCCACACTGTCCCACTCACACTGTCCCCCCCACACTGTCCCCCCCACACTGTCCCCCCCACACTGTCCCCCCCACACTGTCCCCCTCACACTGTCCCCCCCACACTGTCCCCCCCACACTGTCCCCCCACACTGTCCCCCCCACACTGTCCCCCCACACTGTCCCCCCCACACTGTCCCCCCACACTGTCCCCCCACACTGTCCCCCCCACACTGTCCCACTCACACTGTCCCCCCCACACTGTCCCCCCACACTGTCCCCCCACACTGTCCCCCCCACACTGTCCCCCCACACTGTCCCCCCCACACTGTCCCACCACACTGTCCCCCCCACACTGTCCCACTCACACTGTCCCCCCCACACTGTCCCACTCACACTGTCCCCCCTCACACTGTCCCCCCCACACTGTCCCCCCCACACTGTCCCCCCCACACTGTCCCCCCCACACTGTCCCCCCCACACTGTCCCCCCCACACTGTCCCACTCACACTGTCCCACTCACACTGTCCCCACACTCACTGTCCCCACACACACTGTCCCCACACACACTGTCCCCACACACACTGTCCTCACACACACTGTCCCCACACTCACTGTCCACACACTGTCCCCACACTCACTGTCCCCACACTCACTGTCCTCACACTCACTGTCCCCACACACACTGTCCCCACACTCACTGTCCCCACACTCACTGTCCCCACACACACTGTCCCACACACACTGTCCTCACACACACTGTCCCCACACTCACTGTCCACACACTGTCCCCACACTCACTGTCCCCACACTCACTGTCCCACACACACTGTCCCCACACAGACTGTCCGCACACTCACTGTCCCCACACAGACTGTCCCCACACTCACTGTCCCCACACACACTGTCCCCACACACACTGTCCCCACACTCACTGTCCCCACACTCACTGTCCCCACACTCACTGTCCCCACACACACTGTCCCCACACTCACTGTCCCCACACTCACTGTCCCCACACGCACTGTCCCCCCCACACTGTCCCCCCCCACACTGTCCCACTCACACTGTCCCCCCACACTGTCCCCCACACTGTCCCCCCACACTGTCCCACTCACACTGTCCCCCCCACACTGTCCCACTCACACTGTCCCCCCCCACACTGTCCCCCTCCACACTGTCCCCCCACACTGTCCCCCTCACACTGTCCCCCTCACACTGTCCCCACCACACTGTCCCACTCACATGTCCCCCCCACACTGTCCCACTCACACTGTCCCCCCACACTGTCCCCCTCACACTGTCCCCCCCACACTGTCCCACTCACACTGTCCCCTCCACACTGTCCCCCCCACACTGTCCCCCCCACACTGTCCCCACTCACACTGTCCCCCCCACACTGTCCCCCTCACACTGTCCCACCACACTGTCCCCACCACACTGTCCCCCCCACACTGTCCCCCCCACACTGTCCCACTCACACTGTCCCCCCCACACTGTCCCCCACACTGTCCCCCACCACTGACCCCACACTCACTGTCCCCCACACACACTGTCCCCACACTGTCCCCACACACACTGACCCCACACTCACTGTCCCCACACACACTGAACCCACAGACACTGTCCCCACACTCACTGTTCCCACACACACTGTCCCCACACTCACTGTCCCCACACACACTGTCCCCACACTCACTGACCCCACACTGTCCCCACACACACTGTCCCCACACTCACTGTCCCCACACTCACTGTCCCCACACACACTGACCCCACACCCACTGACCCCACAATGTCCCCACACACACTGACCCCACACTGTCCCCACACACACTGTCCCCACACACACTGTCCCCACACTCACTGTCCCCACACTCACTGTCCCCACACACACTGTCCCCACACTCACTGACCCCACAATGTCCCCACACACACTGTCCCCACACTCACTGTCCCCACACTCACTGTCCCCACACACACTGTCCCCACACTCACTGACCCCACAATGTCCCCACACACACTGACCCCACACTGTCCCCACACACACTGTCCCCACACTCACTGCCCCCACACACACTGTCCCCACACTGTCCCCACACTCACTGACCCCACACTGTCCCCACACACACTGACCCCACACTCACTGTCCCCACACACACTGACCCCACACACGCTGTCCCCACACTCGCTGTCCCCACACACACTGTCCCCACACTCACTGTCCCCACACTCACTGTCCCCACACGCACTGTTCCCACACGCACTGTCCCCACACGCACTGTCCCCACACGCACTGTCCCCACACTCACTGTCCCCACACGCACTGTCCCCACACGCACTGTCCCCACACTCACTGTCCCCACACGCACTGTCCCCACACGCACTTTCCCCACACACACTGTCCCCACACTCACTGACCCCACACTGTCCCCACACACACTGTCCCCACACTCACTGACCCCACACTGTCCCCACACACACTGTCCCCACACACACTGACCCCACACTGTCCCCACACACTGACCCCACACTGTCCCCACACACACTGTCCCCACACACACTGTCCCCACACACACTGTCCCCACACTCACTGTCCCCACACTCACTGTCCCCACACACACTGTCCCCACACACACTGTCCCCACACTCACTGACCCCACACTCACTGACCCCACACTGTCCCCACACACACTGTCCCCACACTCACTGTCCCCACACTCACTGACCCCACACTGTCCCCACACTGTCCCCACACTGTCCCCACACACACTGTCCCCACACTCACTGTCCCCACACTCACTGACCCCACACTCACTGACCCCACACTGTCCCCACACACACTGTCCCCACACACACTGTCCCCACACTCACTGTCCCCACACACACTGTCCCCACACTCACTGTCCCCACACACACTGTCCCCACACTCACTGTCCCCACACTCACTGTCCCCAGACACACTGTCCCCACACACACTGTCCCCACACTCACTGTCCCCGCACTGTCCCGACACACACTGTCCCCACACTCACTGTCCCCACACTCACACTGTCCCCACACTCACTGTCCCCACACTCACTGTCCCCACACACACTGTCCCCACACCCACTGTCCCCACACCCACTGTCCCCACACACACTGTCCCCACACACACTGTCCCCACACTCACTGTCCCCCCACTCACTGTCCCCACACTCACTGTCCCCACACACACTGTCCCCACACACACTGTCCCCACACACTGTCCCCACACTCACTGTCCCCCCACTCACTGTCCCCACACTCACTGTCCCCACACTCACTGTCCCCACACTCACTGTCCCCACACACACTGTCCCCACACACACTGTCCCCAAACTCACTGTCCCCACACACACTGTCCCCACACTGTCCCCACACACACTGTCCCCACACTCACTGTCCCCACACACACTGTCCCCACACACACTGTCCCCACACTCACTGTCCCCACACTGTCCCCACACACACTGTCCACACACACACACTGTCCGCACACTGTCCCCACACACACTGTCCCCACACACACTGTCCCCACACTCACTGTCCCCACACTCACTGTCCCCACACTCACTGTCCGCACACTGTCCCCACACTCACTGTCCCCACACTCACTGTCCGCACACTGTCTCCACACTCACTGTCCCCACACACACTGTCCCCACACACACTGTCCCCACACTGTCCCCACACACACTGTCCACACACTCACTGTCCCCACACTGTCCCCACACTGTCCCCACACACACTGTCCCCACACACACTGTCCCCACACTCACTGTCCCCACACTCACTGTCCCCACACTCACTGTCCCCACACTGTCCCCACACTCACTGTCCCCACACTGTCCCCACACTCACTGTCCCCACACTCACTGTCCCCACACTGTCCCCACACACACTGTCCCCACACACACTGTCCCCACACTCACTGTCCGCACACTGTCCCCACACTCACTGTCCCCACACACACTGTCCCCACACACACTGTCCCCACACACACTGTCCCCACACACACTGTCCCCACACTCACTGTCCCCACACTCACTGTCCCCACACACACTGTCCCCACACTCACTGTCCGCACACTGTCCCCACACTCACTGTCCCCACACACACTGTCCCCACACACACTGTCCCCACTCACACTGTCCCCACCCACACTGTCCCCACCCACACTGTCCCCACACTCACTGTCCCCACACTCACTGTCCCCACACTCACTGTCCCCACACTGTCCCCACACTCACTGTCCCCACACTGTCCCCACACTCACTGTCCCCACACTGTCCCCACACTCACTGTCCCCACACTGTCCCCACACACACTGTCCCCACACTGTCCCCACACACACTGTCCCCACACTGTCCCCACACACACTGTCCCCACACTCTCCCCACACTCACTGTCCCCACACTCACTGTCCCCACACTCACTGTCCCCACACTCACTGTCCCCACACTCACTGACCCCACACACACTGACCCCACACACACTGACCCCACACTCACTGTCCCCACACTCACTGACCCCCACTGTCCCCACACACACTGTCCCCACACACACTGTCCCCCACACACACTGTCCCACACACACTGTCCCCACACTCACTGTCCCCACACACACTGTCCCCACACACACTGTCCCCACACTCGCTGTCCCCACACACACTGTCCCCACACTCACTGACCCCACACTGTCCCCACACACACTGTCCCCCACACTCACTGTCCCCACACTCACTGTCCCCACACTCACTGACCCCACACCCACTGACCCCACACACACTGTCCCCACACACTGTCCCCACACTCACTGTCCCCACACACACTGTCCCCACACTCACTGTCCCCACACTCACTGTCCCCAGACACACTGTCCCCACACACACTGTCCCCACACTCACTGTCCCCGCACTGTCCCCACACTCACTGTCCCCACACTCACACTGTCCCCACACTCACTGTCCCCACACTCACTGTCCCCACACACACTGTCCCCACACTCACTGTCCCCACACACACTGTCACCACACACACTGTCACCACACACACTGTCACCACACTCACTGTCCCCACACACACTGTCCCCACACTGTCCCACACACACTGTCCCCACACACACTGTCCCCACACACACTGTCCCCACACTGTCCCCACACACACTGTCCACACACTCACACTGTCCCCACACTGTCCCCACACACACTGTCCCCACACACACTGTCCCCACACTCACTGTCCCCACACTCACTGTCCCCACACTCACTGTCCCCACACTCACTGTCCCCACACTGTCCCCACACTCACTGTCCCCACACTCACTGTCCCACACTGTCCCCACACTCACTGTCCCCACACTCACTGTCCCCACACTCACTGTCCCCACACTCACTGTCCACACACTCACTGTCCCACACACACTGTCCCCACACGTCCCCCACACACTGTCCCCGCACACACTGTCCCCACACACACTGTCCCCCACACACACTGTCCCCACACACACTGTCCCCACACTCACTGTCCCCACACTCACTGTCCCCACACTCACTGTCCCCCACACACACTGTCCCCACACTCACTGTCCCCACACTCACTGTCCCCACACACACTGTCCCCACACACACTGTCCCCACACTCACTGTCCCCACACTCACTGTCCCCACACGCACTGTCCCCACACGCACTGTCCCCACACTCACTGTCCCCACACGCACTTTCCCCACACACACTGTCCCCACACTCACTGACCCCACACTGTCCCCACACACACTGTCCCCACACTCACTGACCCCACACTGTCCCCACACACACTGTCCCCACACACACTGACCCCACACTGTCCCCACACACTGACCCCACACTGTCCCCACACACACTGTCCCCACACACACTGTCCCCACACACACTGTCCCCACACTCACTGTCCCCACACACACTGTCCCCACACTCACTGTCCCCACACACACTGTCCCCACACTCACTGTCCCCACACACACTGTCCCCCCCACACTGTCCACTCACACTGTCCCCCCCACACTGTCCCACTCACACTGTCCCCCCACACTGTCCCCCCACACTGTCCCACCCACACTGTCCCCCCCACACTGTCCCCCCACACTGTCCCCCCCACACTGTCCCCCCCACACGGTCCCCCCCACACTGTCCCCCCCACACTGTCCCCCCCACACTGTCCCCTCACACTGTCCCACTCACACTGTACCCCCCACACTGTCCCCCCACACACTGCCCCCCCACACTGTCCCAATCACACTGTCCCCCTCACACTGTCCCCCCCCACACTGTCCCACCACACTGTCCCCCCACACTGTCCCCCCCACACTGTCCCACCCACACTGTCCCCCCCACACTGTCCCCCCACACTGTCCCACTCACACTGTCCCCCCCACACTGTCCCCCCCACACTGTCCCACTCACACTGTCCCCCCACACTGTCCCCTCACACACTGTCCCCACACTCACTGTCCCCACACACACTGTCCCCACACACACTGTCCCCACACTCACTGTCCCCACACTGTCCCCACACACACTGTCCACACACACACACTGTCCGCACACTGTCCCCACACACACTGTCCCCACACACACTGTCCCCACACTCACTGTCCCCACACTCACTGTCCCCACACTCACTGTCCCCACACTCACTGTCCGCACACTGTCCCCACACTCACTGTCCCCACACTCACTGTCCGCACACTGTCTCCACACTCACTGTCCCCACACACACTGTCCCCACACACACTGTCCCCACACTGTCCCCACACACACTGTCCACACACTCACTGTCCCCACACTGTCCCCACACTGTCCCCACACACACTGTCCCCACACACACTGTCCCCACACTCACTGTCCCCACACTCACTGTCCCCACACTCACTGTCCCCACACTCACTGTCCCCACACTCACTGTCCCCACACTGTCCCACACTCACTGTCCCCACACTGTCCCCACACTCACTGTCCCCACACTGTCCCCACACTCACTGTCCCCACACTGTCCCCACACACACTGTCCCCACACACACTGTCCCCACACTCACTGTCCGCACACTGTCCCCACACTCACTGTCCCCACACACACTGTCCCCACACACACTGTCCCCACACACACTGTCCCCACCCACACTGTCCCCACACTCACTGTCCCCACACTCACTGTCCCCACACTCACTGTCCGCACACTGTCCCCACACTCACTGTCCCCACACACACTGTCCCCACACACACTGTCCCCACACACACTGTCCCCACCCACACTGTCCCCACCCACACTGTCCCACACTCACTGTCCCCACACTCACTGTCCCCACACACTGTCCCCACACTCACTGTCCCCACACTGTCCCCACACTCACTGTCCCCACACTGTCCCCACACTCACTGTCCCCACACTGTCCCCACACACACTGTCCCCACACTGTCCCCACACACACTGTCCCCACACTGTCCCCACACACACTGTCCCCACACTCTCCCCACACTCACTGTCCCCACACTGTCCCCACACACACTGTCCCCACACTCTCCCCACACTCACTGTCCCCACACTCACTGTCCCCACACTCACTGTCCCCACACTCACTGTCCCCACACTCACTGACCCCACACACACTGACCCCACACACACTGACCCCACACTCACTGTCCCCACACTCACTGTCCCCACACTCACTGACCCACACTGTCCCCAACACACTGTCCCCACACACACTGTCCCCACACTCACAGTCCCCACACACACTGTCCCCACACTCACTGTCCCCACACACACTGTCCCCACACACACTGTCCCCACACTCGCTGTCCCCACACACACTGTCCCCACACTCACTGACCCCACACTGTCCCCACACACACTGTCCCCACACTCACTGTCCCCACACTCACTGTCCCCACACTCACTGTCCCCACACTCACTGACCCCACACCCACTGACCCCACACACACTGTCCCCCACACACTGTCCCCACACTCACTGTCCCCACACACACTGTCCCCACACTCACTGTCCCCAGACACACTGTCCCCACACACACTGTCCCCACACTCACTGTCCCCGCACTGTCCCCACACTCACTGTCCCCACACTCACACTGTCCCCACACTCACTCTCCCCACACTCACTGTCCCCACACACACTGTCCCCACACACACTGTCCCCACACTCACTGTCCCCACACACACTGTCACCACACACACTGTCCCCACACTCACTGTCCCCACACACACTGTCCCCACACTGTCCCCACACACACTGTCCCCACACACACTGTCCCCACACACACTGTCCCCACACTGTCCCCACACTGTCCCCACACACACTGTCCACACACTCACTGTCCCCACACTGTCCCCACACACACTGTCCCCACACACACTGTCCCCACACTCACTGTCCCCACACCCACTGTCCCCACACTCACTGTCCCCACACTCACTGTCCGCACACTGTCCCCACACTCACTGTCCCCCACCTCACTGTCCGCACACTGTCCCACACTCACTGTCCCCACACTCACTGTCCCCACACTCACTGTCCCCACACTCACTGTCCACACACTCACTGTCCCCACACACACTGTCCCCACACTGTCCCGCACACACTGTCCCCGCACACACTGTCCCCACACACACTGTCCCCACACACACTGTCCCCACACTCACTGTCCCCACACTCACTGTCCCCACACTCACTGTCCCCACACCCACTGTCCCCACACTCACTGTCCCCACACGCACTGTCCCCACACGCACTGTCCCACACTCACTGTCCCCACACGCACTTTCCCACACACACTGTCCCCACACTCACTGACCCCACACTGTCCCCACACACACTGACCCCACACTCACTGACCCCACACTGTCCCCACACACACTGTCCCCACACACACTGACCCCACACTGTCCCCACACACTGACCCCACACTGTCCCCACACACACTGTCCCCACACACACTGTCCCCACACTCACTGTCCCCACACTCACTGTCCCCACACACACTGTCCCCACACACACTGTCCCCACACACACTGTCCCCACACTCACTGACCCCACACTCACTGACCCCACACTGTCCCCACACACACTGTCCCCACACACACTGACCCCACACTGTCCCCACACACTGACCCCACACTGTCCCCACACACACTGTCCCCACACACACTGTCCCCACACACACTGTCCCCACACTCACTGTCCCCACACACACTGTCCCCACACTCACTGTCCCCACACACACTGTCCCCACACTCACTGTCCCCACACTCACTGTCCCCAGACACACTGTCCCCACACACACTGTCCCCACACTCACTGTCCCCGCACTGTCCCGACACACACTGTCCCCACACTCACTGTCCCCACACTCACTGTCCCCACACTCACACTGTCCCCACACTCACTGTCCCCACACTCACTGTCCCCACACACACTGTCCCCACACCCACTGTCCCCACACCCACTGTCCCCACACCCACTGTCCCCACACACACTGTCCCCACACACACTGTCCCCACACTCACTGTCCCCACACTCACTGTCCCCACACACACTGTCCCCACACACACTGTCCCCACACACTGTCCCCACACTCACTGTCCCCCCACTCACTGTCCCCACACTCACTGTCCCCACACTCACTGTCCCCACACTCACTGTCCCCACACACACTGTCCCCACACACACTGTCCCCAAACTCACTGTCCCCACACACACTGTCCCCACACTGTCCCACACACACTGTCCCCACACTCACTGTCCCCACACACACTGTCCCCACACACACTGTCCCCACACTCACTGTCCCCACACTGTCCCCACACACACTGTCCACACACACACACTGTCCGCACACTGTCCCCACACACACTGTCCCCACACACACTGTCCCCACACTCACTGTCCCCACACTCACTGTCCCCACACTCACTGTCCCCACACTCACTGTCCGCACACTGTCCCCACACTCACTGTCCCCACACTCACTGTCCGCACACTGTCTCCACACTCACTGTCCCCACACACACTGTCCCCACACACACTGTCCCCACACTGTCCCCACACACACTGTCCACACACTCACTGTCCCCACACTGTCCCCACACTGTCCCCACACACACTGTCCCCACACACACTGTCCCCACACTCACTGTCCCCACACTCACTGTCCCCACACTCACTGTCCCCACACTCACTGTCCCCACACTGTCCCCACACTCACTGTCCCCACACTGTCCCCACACTCACTGTCCCCACACTGTCCCCACACTCACTGTCCCCACACTGTCCCCACACACACTGTCCCCACACACACTGTCCCCACACTCACTGTCCGCACACTGTCCCCACACTCACTGTCCCCACACACACTGTCCCCACACACACTGTCCCCACACACACTGTCCCCACCCACACTGTCCCCACACTCACTGTCCCCACACTCACTGTCCCCACACTCACTGTCCCACACTGTCCCCACACTCACTGTCCCCACACACACTGTCCCCACACACACTGTCCCCACACACACTGTCCCCACACACACTGTCCCCACCCACACTGTCCCCACACTCACTGTCCCCACACTCACTGTCCCCACACTGTCCCCACACTCACTGTCCCCACACTGTCCCCACACTCACTGTCCCCACACTGTCCCCACACTCACTGTCCCCACACTGTCCCCACACACACTGTCCCCACACTGTCCCCACACACACTGTCCCCACACTGTCCCCACACACACTGTCCCCACACTCTCCCCACACTCACTGTCCCCACACTGTCCCCACACACACTGTCCCCACACTCTCCCCACACTCACTGTCCCCACACTCACTGTCCCCACACTCACTGTCCCCACACTCACTGACCCCACACACACTGACCCCACACACACTGACCCACACTCACTGTCCCCACACTCACTGTCCCCACACTCACTGACCCCACACTGTCCCACACACACTGTCCCCACACACACTGTCCCCACACTCACAGTCCCCACACACACTGTCCCCACACACACTGTCCCCACACTCGCTGTCCCAACACTCACTGACCCCACACTGTCCCCACACACACTGTCCCCACACTCACTGTCCCCACACTCACTGTCCCCACACTCACTGACCCCACACCCACTGACCCCACACACACTGTCCCCCACACACTGTCCCCACACTCACTGTCCCCACACACACTGTCCCCACACTCACTGTCCCCACACTCACTGTCCCCAGACACACTGTCCCCACACACACTGTCCCCACACTCACTGTCCCCGCACTGTCCCCACACTCACTGTCCCCACACTCACACTGTCCCCACACTCACTGTCCCCACACTCACTGTCCCCACACACACTGTCCCCACACTCACTGTCCCCACACACACTGTCACCACACACACTGTCCCCACACTCACTGTCCCCACACACACTGTCCCCACACTGTCCCCACACACACTGTCCCCACACACACTGTCCCCACACACACTGTCCCCACACTGTCCCCACACTGTCCCCACACACGCTGTCCACACACTCACTGTCCCCACACTGTCCCCACACACACTGTCCCCACACACACTGTCCCCACACTCACTGTCCCCACACTCACTGTCCCCACACTCACTGTCCCCACACTCACTGTCCGCACACTGTCCCCACACTCACTGTCCCCACACTCACTGTCCGCACACTGTCCCCACACTCACTGTCCCCACACTCACTGTCCCCACACTCACTGTCCCCACACTCACTGTCCACACACTCACTGTCCCCACACACACTGTCCCCACACTGTCCCCGCACACACTGTCCCCGCACACACTGTCCCCACACACACTGTCCCCACACACACTGTCCCCACACTCACTGTCCCCACACTCACTGTCCCCACACTCACTGTCCCCCCACTCACTGTCCCCACACTCACTGTCCCCACACTCACTGTCCCCACACACACTGTCCCCACACACACTGTCCCCAAACTCACTGTCCCCACACACACTGTCCCCACACTGTCCCCACACACACTGTCCCCACACTCACTGTCCCCACACACACTGTCCCCACACACACTGTCCCCACACTCACTGTCCCCACACTGTCCCCACACACACTGTCCACACACACACACTGTCCGCACACTGTCCCCACACACACTGTCCCCACACACACTGTCCCCACACTCACTGTCCCCACACTCACTGTCCCCACACTCACTGTCCCCACACTCACTGTCCGCACACTGTCCCCACACTCACTGTCCCCACACTCACTGTCCGCACACTGTCTCCACACTCACTGTCCCCACACACACTGTCCCCACACACACTGTCCCCCACACTGTCCCCACACACACTGTCCACACACTCACTGTCCCCACACTGTCCCCACACTGTCCCCACACACACTGTCCCCACACACACTGTCCCCACACTCACTGTCCCCACACTCACTGTCCCCACACTCACTGTCCCCACACTCACTGTCCCCACACTGTCCCCACACTCACTGTCCCCACACTGTCCCCACACTCACTGTCCCCACACTGTCCCCACACTCACTGTCCCCACACTGTCCCCACACACACTGTCCCCACACACACTGTCCCCACACTCACTGTCCGCACACTGTCCCCACACTCACTGTCCCCACACACACTGTCCCCACACACACTGTCCCCACACACACTGTCCCCACCCACACTGTCCCCACACTCATTGTCCCCACACTCACTGTCCCCACACTCACTGTCCGCACACTGTCCCCACACTCACTGTCCCCACACTCACTGTCCCCACACTCACTGTCCCCACACACACTGTCCCCACACACACTGTCCCCACACACACTGTCCCCACCCACACTGTCCCCACCCACACTGTCCCCACACTCACTGTCCCCACACTCACTGTCCCCACACTGTCCCCACACTCACTGTCCCCACACTGTCCCCACACTCACTGTCCCCACACTCACTGTCCCCACACTGTCCCCACACACACTGTCCCCACACTGTCCCCACACTCACTGTCCCCACACTGTCCCCACACACACTGTCCCCACACTCTCCCCACACTCACTGTCCCCACACTCACTGTCCCCCACACTCACTGTCCCCACACTCACTGACCCCACACACACTGACCCCACACACACTGACCCCACACTCACTGTCCCCACACTCACTGTCCCCACACTCACTGACCCCACACTGTCCCCACACACACTGTCCCCACACACACTGTCCCCACACTCACAGTCCCCACACACACTGTCCCACACTCACTGTCCCCACACACACTGTCCCCACACACACTGTCCCCACACTCGCTGTCCCCACACTCACTGACCCCACACTGTCCCCACACACACTGTCCCCACACTCACTGTCCCCACACTCACTGTCCCCACACTCACTGACCCCACACCCACTGACCCCACACACACTGTCCCCCACACACTGTCCCCACACTCACTGTCCCCACACACACTGTCCCCACACTCACTGTCCCCACACTCACTGTCCCCAGACACACTGTCCCCACACACACTGTCCCCACACTCACTGTCCCCGCACTGTCCCCACACTCACTGTCCCCACACTCACTGTCCCCACACTCACTGTCCCCACACACACTGTCCCCACACTCACTGTCCCCACACACACTGTCACCACACACACTGTCCCCACACTCACTGTCCCCACACACACTGTCCCCACACTGTCCCCACACACACTGTCCCCACACACACTGTCCCCACACACACTGTCCCCACACTGTCCCCACACTGTCCCTACACACGCTGTCCACACACTCACTGTCCCCACACTGTCCCCACACACACTGTCCCCACACACACTGTCCCCACACTCACTGTCCCCACACTCACTGTCCCCACACTCACTGTCCCCACTCCACTGTCCCCACCCACACTGTCCCCCACACTGTCCCCTCCCACACTGTCCCCCCCCACTGTCCCCCCACACTGTCCCACACTCACTGTCCCACTCACACTGTCCCACACCACACTGTCCCACACTGTCCCACACACTGTCCCCCACACTGTCCCCCACACACTGTCCCACCACACTGTCCCCCACCACACTGTCCCCACACACACTGTCCCCCACACTCCACTCCACCCCCCACACACTGTCCCCACACACACTGTCCCCACCACACTGTCCCCACCACCTGTCCCCCCACACACTGTCCCCCACACACACTGTCCCCCCACACTGTCCCACTCACACTGTCCCCACCACACACTGTCCCCACACTCACTGTCCCCACACGTCCCCCCTCACACTGTCCCCCCACACACTGTCCCCCCACACCCTGTCCCCCACACACTGTCCCACAACACTGTCCCCACCCACACTGTCCCCACACTCACTGACCCCACACTGTCCCCACACACACTGTCCCCACACACACTGACCCCACACTGTCCCCACACACTGACCCCACACTGTCCCCACACACACTGTCCCCACACACACTGTCCCCACACTCACTGTCCCCACACTCACTGACCCCACACTCACTGACCCCACACTCACTGTCCCCACACACACTGTCCCCACACTCACTGTCCCCACACTCACTGTCCCCACACTCACTGACCCCACACTCACTGTCCCCACACACACTGTCCCCACACACACTGTCCCCACACTCACTGTCCCCACACACACTGTCCCCACACTCACTGTCCCCACACACACTGTCCCCACACTCACTGTCCCCACACTCACTGTCCCCAGACACACTGTCCCCAGACACACTGTCCCCACACTCACTGTCCCCGCACTGTCCCGACACACACTGTCCCCACACTCACTGTCCCCACACTCACTGTCCCCACACTCACTGTCCCCACACACACTGTCCCCACACCCACTGTCCCCACACCCACTGTCCCCACACCCACTGTCCCCACACACACTGTCCCCACACACACTGTCCCCACACTCACTGTCCCCACACTCACTGTCCCCACACACACTGTCCCCACACACACTGTCCCCAAACTCACTGTCCCCACACACACTGTCCCCACACACACTGTCCCCACACTCACTGTCCCCACACTCACTGTCCCCACACACACTGTCCCCACACACACTGTCCCCACACTCACTGTCCCCACACTGTCCCCACACACACTGTCCACACACACACACTGTCCGCACACTGTCCCCACACACACTGTCCCCACACACACTGTCCCCACACTCACTGTCCCCACACACACTGTCCCCACACTCACTGTCCCCACACTCACTGTCCGCACACTGTCCCCACACTCACTGTCCCCACACACACTGTCCCCACACTCACTGTCCCCACACTCACTGTCCGCACACTGTCCCCACACTCACTGTCCCCACACACACTGTCCCCACACACACTGTCCCCACACTGTCCCCACACACACTGTCCACACACTCACTGTCCCCACACTGTCCCCACACTGTCCCCACACACACTGTCCCCACACACACTGTCCCCACACTCACTGTCCCCACACTCACTGTCCCCACACTCACTGTCCCCACACTGTCCCCACACTCACTGTCCCCACACTGTCCCCACACTGACTGTCCCCACACTGTCCCCACACTCACTGTCCCCACACTGTCCCCACAGTCACTGTCCCCACACTGTCCCCACACTGTCCCCACACACACTGTCCCCACACTCACTGTCCGCACACTGTCCCCACACTCACTGTCCCCACACACACTGTCCCCACACACACTGTCCCCACACACACTGTCCCCACCCACACTGTCCCCACACACACTGTCCCCACACACACTGTCCCCACACTGTCCCCACACTCACTGTCCCCACACTGTCCCCACACTCACTGTCCCGACACTGTCCCCACACACACTGTCCCCACACTGTCCCCACACACACTGTCCCCACACTGTCCCCACACACACTGTCCCCACACTCTCCCCACACACACTGTCCCCACACTCACTGTCCCCACACTCACTGTCCCCACACTCACTGTCCCCACACTCACTGACCCCACACACACTGTCCCCACACACACTGACCCCACACTCACTGTCCCCACACTCACTGTCCCCACACTCACTGACCCCACACTGTCCCCACACACACTGTCCCCACACACACTGTCCCCACACTCACAGTCCCCACACACACTGTCCCCACACTCACTGTCCCCACACACACTGTCCCCACACACACTGTCCCCACACTCGCTGTCCCCACACACACTGTCCCCACACTCACTGACCCCACACTGTCCCCACACACACTGTCCCCACACTCACTGTCCCCACACTCACTGTCCCCACACTCACTGACCCCACACCCACTGACCCCACACACACTGTCCCCCACACACTGTCCCCACACTCACTGTCCCCACACTGTCCCCACACACACTGTCCCCACACTCACTGTCCCCACACTCACTGTCCCCAGACACACTGTCCCCACACACACTGTCCCCACACTCACTGTCCCCGCACTGTCCCCACACTCACTGTCCCCACACTCACACTGTCCCCACACTCACTGTCCCCACACTCACTGTCCCCACACACACTGTCCCCACACTCACTGTCCCCACACACACTGTCACCACACACACTGTCCCCACACTCACTGTCCCCACACACACTGTCCCCACACTGTCCCCACACACACTGTCCCCACACTCACTGTCCCCACACACACTGTCCCCACACACACTGTCCCCACACTGTCCCCACACACACTGTCCACACACTCACTGTCCCCACACTGTCCCCACACACACTGTCCCCACACACACTGTCCCCACACTCACTGTCCCCACACTCACTGTCCCCACACTCACTGTCCCCACACTCACTGT